>BGZK01005072.1:0-10058 GCA_005406025.1 Eumeta japonica | reverse complement strand
GTACCCAACCCTCATTCGCCTCACGACATTAACGTTAGCAATAGCATGCATATTGTTACGTCTCATAGTTTGCAGCATTCAAATTCACGGTCTACCATGAGGCATTCCATGTCAAATTCTTCGAGTAGTACACCGGCATCTCCCCAACTAAGTGGCATTATCACTGCCAGCGGGGGGCAATTGTTATCGAATGGTCATCATTACCAATCGCAATCATCGTCACAATCGTCAATAATTTCAACCATACCAGCGTCACAGCGTATTTTGGAGGAAGTGTTGGCTAAGGGTGCACCTTATCCCATGGTTTGTCTACCATTGAGTGGCTATTGGGTTGATGGTACTGATCATGAGTGTACTTTTGACTCAAGAGGTAACCCAATGTTACCCCAAACTACATGGATGGCAAAATTCGAAACAGATGATACCGCTAAGTGCTACCGAAGATTTTATGCTGGCCGTGAGCACTCTAATCTAGTGGGACACGACGAACAGTTAGGCCCGTATTGATCTCTATTAAAACGGAAAAATGTGGCCAATCAAGAGCATATACGTATTTTGCTGCGTCTAAAGACTGGTACTATGCACGAATTAATACCGGTGTCGTGCATGGGCCCATTACCCAGTCAAATAAAATGGTTCGTTTGCTGAACGAACAAATCAACGTCGACAGTTTTATGCCGGTTCTCTGTCCCAAGGCTTCTCAATTAATTGGCGTGTATGATGAGCATGTGTTAGTTTCGAATTTTAAATTCGGTATTTTATACCAAAGATACGGGCAGACAACCGAAGAGCTGTTCAGTAATAATAATTCATCTGTGGCTTTTGAGGAGTTTTAGATGTTATTGGTCAACGCATCAAACTGAAGGATCACAAGGCTACAGAGGTGGATTGGATATACAAAATGGTCATACAGGAGATACAGCTATTTACGAAGTGTTCAAGGAACGCGAAATAATGTTTCATGTTTCCTGCCAATGTTACCCTATACAGAGGGCGATCCGCAACAACTGCAACGTAAACGTCACATTGGAAATGATATTGTTGCGATCGTATTTCAAGAATCAATACGCCATTTTCACCCGATATGATCGCCAGTCATTTCTTGCATGCGTTTATTGTAGTACAGCCCTTGGAACCGAATTCACAAAATACGCGTTACAAGGTCAGCGTAACAGCCAGAGATGATGTTCCTTTTGGTCCGACCTACCAAATCCCGCGGTATTTCGCAAGGGCCAGGAATTTAAAGAATTTCTTTTAACAAAACTCATAAATGCTGAGAATGCTTGCTATAAAGCGGAAAAGTTTGCTAAATTAGAGCTACGCACTCGCACGTCTCTTTTGCAGAATCTGGTAGATGAATTAAAAGAGAAGACTAGAGAATTTTTAGGCGCCGACTTGGTTGGTCAAATGGCAGCCAGCCCTACGCCAGAAACTCCAAAAGCCGATAACACCACAGCGGGATCACGTTTTATTGATACGGTCAAGAAAGCCTTGATTTCGCGTGTACGCTCAAAGTGTTGATACTAGTAATTTGGCGAGTGTAGAAAAATTTTGCGTTTCGACGAAAATGAATTCATCGGCCACTAGCACGAGCTCAAAAGGACTCAACTTTAACAGAGACGCCTAACTCAAATGTAAGTTGTTGTTACAAACACTTAATACTTTCAAAATGGGCTATTGCAAATTGAATTGAAAGTCGGCTTCCAAACATCTGACGCTTTTACTAACACGCTTACAATAATCAAACTTGTTGTATCTCTATTAACAGCATTTCTCGCATGGCTAGCCATTTATTTTTTAACGAGCTGCTGCGTTGGTTGGTTGGTTGGCTTACGTGGTAGTTCGCTACACGCAAGCGGTCAAGTAGAGTCAAAGGGACTCCATTTTGACAAGACTACTTCACTCGTTAATTGTAGTCACCGTATTGTCCGCCGTTTTGGCATCGGGTGCAATCTGTGGCGTTAAGATATCTCAATAAGTCACCTATCCTAGATCCGAATAGCTCACCTAAGTCGGAAAATATGTATCTGTCCAGAAAAAGGTTCCTTCTGACAGCTAGTGCTGGGCATTCACAGAGGAGATGGAAAACCGTTTCCTCCTTTCCTCTATCCTTGCAACTGCGACAGCTGCTGCATCACTAGCGAATTGATATTTGGTTTTGCTTACCATCTTCTTCTTTATTAATTTAAAATTAAAAACAGTACATCCATTTCCCCGCAGATATTTTTGAAGTAGAATTTGTCAGCACGCATGCATTGATAGAAAATAAAAGCAAAAACCTGGATACACGTAAAACAAGGCGTCCGCTTTAGCCGAACCATTTTATAGAAGCGACTACATTATAAACATCAGCTTTTATTTGCGCGTGTAAAACCACAAAGTAAACTGAGGTGGAAAAATGATGTTTTACAGAAATTTTAAATCATACTTTTATGCTTGCGAGTGAAAAAGAAAATGAAAAAGAAATATTGAAAATATTAATGAAATGCACAGAACTGTGTGTCTCTTTTTGCTGCATTTGCGGCGTTTCATCCCTCTTCCACTTTGTGGTGTAAACCTTCAAAGCAACTTGTGTGCAAATCGAGTGTTTTACCATTTCAGATACGCTCAAATTGCTGCAAGTGACTAGTAAGTGCAAGCACAAGCAACACATAAGCTTGCAAATGCGTATTCCTTTTGGACTCGGAAGCCTTATTTTTATATGCATTGCGATATCTGCAAAAGCTTTTCAGCCTCGTAGGCTTGATATTATGTGATGGGAAAAGAAAAACTGAATTAAAAACGTTTTCGATAAAATCGTTTTATATGTAATTTCGTTTATTATGTAATTCCACCTCCGAATATGTAATGTTATCCACAGGCGATTTCCTTGCACGCTTATACTGAAATTTGTGGCAGATACAAATTTACAACTCAGCGTTAAATATTTGAAGAAATTTAGTTTTAAATATTTCTATGAAAATGTGTGCATATATATGTACATACATATGTAGATGAGCAGTAGACGTTATCGAAATTGATGTAATTTAATGTCGTTCAAAGCCAAATTTATTTGTCTCTTATTTTAGACCTGTAGTCACTGCATCCAAGTCCTCCTCGAAATCGAAATCTTCGAATGACTCCAATTCATCCTCACCAGACATAACATCTCGTGGTCCCTTAAACAATGTCACATCAAATAACAACAATGCTCTTAGTTCCTTAACAAGTAACGGCAAGGATTTACAAAATGGAAATAATCCAACAATGCTGGGTCCACAACACATTGTGGAGTGCTGCTACAACCTTGTCTGAAACAAGTGATGACTCAGCTTAAATAGTGTTGATCTAGATCCAATGATGGGCCATTTAGATGGCGGTGCCGCCTATATAGATAGTGATACTGGTCTAGAGTCAATGTCTTCAGCTGAGGCTACCACAAAGGCCTGCTCTTTGTGCTTGGATGGTTCATAGGGTATAATGGGTTCGTCACCCAGCAATGAAACCGTGGTGATGATTGAAAATCTGAGACAGGAGGTAACAAGACTTAAATGTGACAAACTTGATTTATTGAGACAAAATGTGGTAAGTAGTAAAAACTGTGTTCAAATTTACCTGCAGTGGATATTTTAATTTTCTTGCTTTCTGATGCAGACTTGCCAACGTGACATAAAACGTCTACGCGAACGTGAACTTTCCCTTCAAGGTGATTTGGCAGCTGCCGGCAAAGAAATTCTACGCCTAAGAGATTTACTAAAGGAATACATGCCAGATATGGCCACATCGCCACTTTCTATTTCGCCGATCTAAATCGAAAATTGGCAACAGATCGGCTGACAAACAACGATTATCTAAAGAAAAATATCTGAATGTGTAATTGAGAGTATGAAAAGATTTGCCCAGCAAACTTAACCACTTGTGCCGTTTAAAACACTTAGCAAATAAACAAAAATATGCTTAGCACAAAAACCAAAACCTTAAACAATCTGTGAGTCCTTGGGGAAATATTATTTATTTATTTTATTTTGAAATAAAATCATTACATACATATTTGATGCGCAATCGCAACACAAAATGAACACATTTTATTTACATATATATATATATATATATTTTGTTTATACGTATGTACATACATAAATATTATACAACATTTTATACTAATATTTAAATTTAGAAAATTTATAAAAGGGAAAAATTCAACACACCAACACAAATATTTACACCAAAAATATAACTTAAGACTTTTATTTAAGCAAACGTAAACAGGATGCAAACTACGTTTAAGCTATTATGCCCTTAAAATGCTAAACAAGTAAACCAGCCTCTATGGTTCAGCTAAAATGAAATCTGCAAATTAAATAACACGAAATCTCTTTTGTATTCATCGTTCAATTATTCATGGTTTTATAAAAATTTAAAACAACGTTTAATGTTATGGCTAAACTATACAAATAGCAAAATATAAAGATTTCTTAAGACTGCGTTTGTCTTTTGCAAACTCTTAAAATAAAAATTAAGAATTAAGGAAGGAAACAAGTTTGAGTTTTTCCAAAAGATGAAAAAGTTTCATCTGCTAAAAAAACAGTATTTCACAATTAAACAACCATAACATAAAAAATAAATATTTAGCAACTAATAACATGAATAATTTAAATTAAAAAACAAAATGTAGAAAATTACATACATACATACTTACATTCATACATACATATATACCAAATAATAGAAATACAAAAATAATTTTAAAATTTACGTTTTCATTCAAAATAACCTTGAAAATTTTCCCACAAAGAATATTTTTATTATTTTTTTTTTTAATTTTTATTTTTAAACATGCATATTTAACAAATATTTATATTGTTTACACTAAATTATTAACATACATATTAAACATACTCTCCACTTTGATGGAAATATTTCAAAATATTAACCATTTTGTATTTTTATATGAAAAACCTTTATTTAAGAAGAAAAAACCTTTTTTCAAGCAGAATTTGTTTAATTAAAAAAAAAGAACATTTAACAAGAATTGTTAACAAATTTACTGCAAAAATATGGAGAAAGCGCGTTATATGTGTAATCCGCAAACTTCCACCAAAAATTTAATACAGCAGAAGTATTGTAAAATGTGCAATAACTTCAAATGCAAACGGCAAAATGAATTGCATTCGTTGAAACAAGTTTTGTTTGATTAGTAACAAATTTTCTGATGCGTTTGTTCTCCAAGTTTTTATATTTATATATATTTGCATTTATCGTTTATAAAGCTGTTGTTTCAACACAAGCCAGCGACTTGTCCATTAATTAAATTTGTTTAGAAATCATTAAAACAAAAACATTTAACAAAATTTACATCAAATTTCTAAACATACATACATACATACATATGGCTTGCTTGGGTTGTGGGAACTTTGCATTAAACTGAAAAAGTACAGGAACTATTTTTGTTGAAATTTTTTATATTAAAATTTTTATTATAATTATTATGTAGTTTTAAGATTTAAAAACATTAACAAACAATACGTATAAAAATATTTATATGAATACAAATTATTGAACTTTAAGGCATACATATGTAAGTACATTGTATGATGTTGTAATTGATATGTGTATACATACATACGTACATATGTATGTATGTACATGCAAACAAAATACAAACCTTTTCGAAATGTGTAAAACAGAGCTGAATAAAAAGCCATCACACACAAAAATATGAACGTTTTTATTTTGAAGGCCACGCAGAAATATGTAAATACATACATTTATAAAATCAAGCAAGTATATTAAACTAATTAAAATTCCAAAATACATACATATATACATATATGTATGTATACATACGTAGTTTGATTCACTGCCGAGGACAATCAAAGGTGATTTCCAAACCTGCGATATTTGATGCCCTTATTGCTTGAAATGAAAAACAAAACGACCTCTGAAGGAATCAATTTTAGAAACTTATTACGTTTCTTTTTGTTTGCAGTATTTAGAATGTATACAGCTGAAAACTTGAGATTATTTTTTCATTTTGAAAGAGTTCATCGACAAACTGAAGAAAATAAAAAAAAAAAATGTTAAAAATTTTAAAATTTGGCATTTTTATTTTGGGAAACAAGCAAGGTGCATACAAACCTGTTTTAAGGCTAAATTACAATCTTCTGCAAGTTTTTACTTTGTTCTTTTACAAATTGATGACCATATTTACAGAATATCGCAACAAGTTAATTTTTTATTTTTGTAGTATATTTATAGCGTTTCTAGGCGTATGTGGGTGTTTTAACTGTTGCTAACGTCGTCGAGCTTGACAATTGTTGCATTTCTAATTTGTTCAGGAGCGCAATACATAGTTTAATAGTTTTTAATTTAAGTTTAATATGAATATAAGCACAAGGTAAAAAAACACATAAATTTCAATTAACTTTTATTAATTTAAGTCAGGTTCGAGTTCATTTCTAAATTATTGCTTGTGATTAATACCTGTTAAAGAGACAAGAAAAAAAATTTGACCTTAGCTGGGGACAGCCAGCCGTTTCATATTCGCCACAATAATCATCAGCACCCTTAGGTCACGAACTCAGGATTGTGCCAATTATGCACTCCTTGTAGTGGCGCTTAAACCACACAGCCACGAGCTCAATTACTGTCTATATTTACATTTTATTAAACACCAGCAATTATTTTTAGATTCTTGTTCTTGTTGTTACGAATAAATCTTATCCCTAAAGTTATGCCAGTTAATTTTTAACTATTTGTTTCTGTTTAATTAATTAATTGCAAGTTTCTATACCTGCATGATTTTATAATTTTTTAAACATACCACTGTACCCTGTGTTTGTTAATATTAAATGTTTTCAATTATTTGACCTAAGGGTGCTGATGATTATTGTGGCGAATATGAAAAGCTTGTTCCCAGCTAGGTAATTTTACTTTTCTTGAACAGGTATTAATCACACAATAATTTAGAAATGAACTCGAACCTGACTTAAATTAATAAAATTTATAAATAAAAAGTTCAAATAATTGAAAACATTTAATAGTTTCAGATTAACTTTTATCGCTTCGTTTGGTAGACTATACTGTATCATTTATTCATACCAGAACTATTTCTGAAATAGTGTTTGCACTATTGATTAGGTAAATTGCATTTTGGTACGAAATAATATTTAAAATTGGCATAACTTCCACCATTGACGGTAGCTTTTGATAAAATAAATTTCTTTCAAAAGTCTAATTTGGAACATTTCATGAGATCTCATGTTAATGTTAAAAATATTGCCATATATTTTCTCAAATATTATAGACATACATATACATATGTATATTATCTTAAGCTTCAAAACTGGTAAACAGCAATCCGAGAGCAACCGTGAATATAACAAATTTTACACACGAGCCTACTAAACTCAAGAGAAAAGTAGAGCATCTGCGTTGTCAAGTTCACCATTATTGAATTCGCCTCGCATATAGTCATAGAAAAGTATATTTTAAATAGAAAAGAAAAAATATTTTGTTTTTGTTGTTTAAAAATCAATTTTTGTATTTTTTTAAATATGTACATAGAGGTATATTCATAAAAAATCAAATGTATTTAAAATCAATTTAGTAAAATTACGTATGAAATATTTGACTTAAAATACATTTGAAATCAATTTAAATTTTATGAATATGCCCATTATGGTTTTGCCATGACTTTAGTTATGGTCCAAGATGTTTAAAAACAATCTGCTCATGCAATTTGACTACAGATCCATTCTGTAGTTCTTAAATAGTATGGCTATATTTTTTAAATAAATTACCACTGCATTGTGACTTTATACTTCATATGTGTACTGGCCATGTAAATTTTTTGTGAGCATGTACTCGAACACATTTTAGCCATCTGACAATGACGGTGTAACCCAACCATACTTTTCGTGTGTTTTGACTAATGAACGAAAAGCTTCCTCAGCTCTACGCCTGTAAACAAAGAGAAAGCAAATTTAGTGATTTTAATTATTGTGGTATTTTTCGTTTACCTGCTGAATTCCTTGGTGGTCTTAGTTTTTTCATTATACGTGCTTGGCCTTTGACTAAACCTTGCGAATTGCATTAAAACTGCTTCAACTGTATACGCATGGCCCACCCACGCGGTGTTAGCAATTCCATGCAAATAGCACCACCATCCATAACATAACCTTTTCAATGTGAGGCTCAACGACTCGCATAAATGGTGGAGCAAATGGAAAATTATCGGGAAATGCCAAATGCAGGATGAAAGGTACATTTAATTCCATCATATCTTTGGCTAATTTAGAATCTGGATCCACCGTGTGCAAACGAACATACCATTCATACAGATTATCATTTATTAATTCCACCTGAAAATATTTTAAGTCGAAAGCCACAATCAGTTTTTTTTTCTTTTTTTTTAACTTAATTTACCGTAAAGACTGGATTACTTTTGCAATTTTGGATTTTCTGTATTTCCTTGTACTCTTTCATAAGTCTCCGTGCCCTCACACTGAAATCCGGAGCCGGGTTTATTGTCATGGGTTTTATTCTAGAATACAAATTTGGCAGTTTGCAAACTTATCAACAGTTCTACTATAGACAATTTTGCTTTCAGATTTTTTTCCGAGAGAATAAATATTCAGCGTTTACGATCATAAATATGATTTATAACCAATAATTCAAAAATGATTTATTCGCTATTAAGCAATTTTATTTGAAATTTATTATTTTAGGTCAAAAGACCCTTTAGTTGTTTTGCCTAGTCTTTCAGCATGTCTATATACCGTCGACATTTCGCTGATGCTACTCAACTCGTCAGTAGACACTGGTCTTTGACCTAAAATAATATGATTTATAACTTTAGAGGTGTACACATGTACGCAAGTGTCTACTGTATAACCGTGAAAGATTTTGGACTACATACATATATACATATGTATGTTGTATGTACATATGTGTCCCGAAAAAGAATAATTTTTTATTTGAATTTAGCAAAATTGCATGGATTCCGAACAAAAGAATTATATTATCTATGCAAAAAAAATTCCCTAATTGAAAACTTACTTCTTATCTAGTCTTCTTATCCGTTTTCCTGGCGATTCGGGAAACACGCCCTGCTTCTTGACTGTTCCTTCCGCTTCCGGAGTCTTTTCTTCGGGCATTTCATCTTTGTTGTATTACTTTTGAATATTTTACGTAACGATGACACAACCTTTTCTCTTGATCGGGACATTTTCTTCTTAAATGTGTTTGTATTTGTGTAAAGTTTACAGGAATCCGTGTGACTGACTAGCGGTGGTACGTATTTTATTTCCTAAATTGATTCCAATATGCTGCTGAAGTGTTTTACTTTTATTAAAATTACTACTACCTACTTCCGATAATGCATTTAAGATTTATGCATAAAGAAGTTGTATAATTATTGTTGTGATCTGAAATAATGCAAATTTAATAGAAAACGAATCAAATCAAACGAATATTTAATTTAAATTCATACAGACATATTTCATCAGTCTAATATCAAATTTGATTGTTGTTCATAATATATTTTACTATCTGAGTTGAGTTTTAAGAATTAAGAATGAAGCTTTAGGCCAATTTTTATATAATATATTATTATTTGTCAATATTTCGCTCTCCTTCGGAAATAGCTTCGCCAGGGCAGTTCTGATTGATCCCGTTTCACAGTAATACAGTACGCAATTGAATGTTATAATAATGCCATTTATTTTTTTAACTGAGACAGGGCCTATCAATAAATTCATAAAACCATTCACTACAGCGTATAAAATATTTAATTTTATTCGTTAAGTTATAAATTGAAATAACCATAAGGCGGTAACGCCTTATCAAAACAATACATGTCACATACATAAATACATACATATGTATATCGACAACAAAAGTAAATCAGAATTATCTCATGATGGTATTAAGAGTATTTTCATGAAGTATAAGCGATAATTAGGATTTAAATGGCAAGCATTTTAAATGTTAATAAAAGTTCTTTGAATAATCCCGCTTGGCCTGAAATCCGATAATAGCAAAGATTTACTAAAACTCGAGAGAAAAATATTCCTAGA
>BGZK01005071.1:0-10059 GCA_005406025.1 Eumeta japonica | reverse complement strand
TGAAATAAACTAAGAGCATAGTATTGTCAGATTTGCTCAGAAAGGTTCTTTTGATAATTTCTGTCACAACTTTCTTGCAGCAAACTTAAGCTGTCAAAAGAAAATTCTGTATTTTATGTTCAGGTGCTCTGGTCGATAATGATAAAACGGACGTCTTTCCAAGCTGTGTAGAAAATTTTTAAATAGGTGCAAAACAAAATGATTACTTATATACATACATAAATTAGTTAAAATAAAATACATCTATTAGTTAAAATTTTTATTACAAATTAAATACAATCAAAAGTATTATTATTAATCTTAGTTATTGTGCATTTGTTATAGAAGCCTAAAAATGTTAAATGTTTTAGTCAACTTTATTGTTAAATAATATATTTAAATTAAATACATGTATATGTACATATGTTTGTGTGTGTGTCTTTAGTATGTTTATTAAATAATATAAAAATTTCAAATAGTTTCACTTTTCAATTATTGAGAGCATTTAAATAAAGCAACTAGCGAAAATTTTAATCAAATCCACCAATTTTAAATAACTGTACCAGAAAAACAAAAGTTCTTTTATATCAACCAATAAAACTGTAGCTTTTCTGCATATTGGAAAAATTTCTTGCAAAATAAATCATTCAATAGCAATTACAACAATTTCACAAATAATACCGATGAGAATAAGGCAAAAGTAAAAATGAAAATATCTGCAAACCTCAACACAGAGTATTAATCGATAAATTTAAAAATAAATTTAGAAAAAAAGTCACATAAACGAAATACCATCACACAGAATAAAAAGACATTTTAACAAAATCCACGTTATAAAACAAAGTGAAGAATAAAACAATGCCTTTGTAGATTTCTACTTGTGATGAAGATTGAAACTTTATACAAGTTCTTGTAAAGGACACAACAGATTAAACATCAATCAACTGCCAACAACTTAAGTGATACATGAAAGTTTCATTTGAAGTTTTCAGTATTGCAAAACCTGGATATTGTTTCTCTTTCGTTTAAGAATATTGTAAGTATGTATGTTATATGTGCCTAAAATTATTTTTATTTAATTTGAGTATGTGCTCGTCAGAATGGAAAATAATATAAGAAGAGGAAAATATTATTAATTTCTATAAAATTAGTTAATATTTTTTTAACTAAAGCTTTTTTTCAATTCTGAAATGGGATTGTAAAGTGCAGGATTGAATGGACAATTTGTACGGTTGATGCGTATGATTAATGTGTCAACCGGATTAACTACGTGAATGAAATTTGTTTTTTTAAAGTATTTTGAAAATGTTTATTGTTTAAACGATGATTTTTGAATAATATTAACCAGATTTGAGAATGTTCAATTCGTCTTAGTTTTGTCATTAGTTTCTTGCAATTCAAGTGAGCTTATCATAGATTCACATCAAATACAAATATTTTTGAGAATATTTATCATTTACATACATTATACACCACGGTTAGAATGGATTATTATTATTTAGATAGTGAATACTCGGACCAGTATTTGTTCATTCGAATTTTGATATACATCAATGGGAACTTCGTAGAACAATACAGGAGATCGTCAATGTCATTGTAATTTTTACAAGGTGCACATTATTTAAGACTCGATTTTTAAGTACCCCTTATATTAAAAGACTCTTAGTAGAACTAATCTTTCTTAAAACCATTTTGAAGTCTTAATTTTTATTTTGTTACTATCTATGTTTGTAGCAGACTTGGTATTGCTGTAGCTCATTAAATATTTTCCGTTATATTTTTCTTAAATGGAACTAAGACACTTTCCTACACATAATACTATATAATTCGTATATGAATACTTACATACATACATACATAAATTAAACATGCGCCTGCATTTAAAAAAGTTGCAGTACAACCCCCTCTTTACAGAATACAAGAATGACAAAAGTATTAAGCAGCAACTTGAAAACAATAGGAAACAAAACAAAAACTAGGCCGAATTATTGACACACTCTCACTGATATTCTTTGAATCGGAAAAATGTAAGCATGCATTTAAAATACATTTTTGTTGTCAAAATAAAAACGTTAGACAGCATCTACTGCTGCATTTGAATGAAAACAAAACGAGCAACACAAGCGTGAGCTGCCAATTTACTTTAGTCCTTGGGAGGTCTTCCTTTTAAATGTGGCATGTGCTTGGAAAAACTTGTCGATACTTGAAACAGCAGCAGAATAGAAAGAAGGTCAGTAAACAGCTTGGTAAATATTTGCATATCTTAAAATTCTAAATGAATTGCAAAATTTATGAAGGCACTTCTATGTGCTGTGAAGAAGAAGAGCATGAATAGGGTTAAAAAAACTTAATAATTTAGCTAAAAATAACGAAAACGCTGCCCCAGTGTATAATAATCTCTATATTAAGTTTACATAGCGTGACATATATTTGACATTTTTTCTCAACAATATATTTCTATTTTGTTGAATCCTTCATCCGATTAAGGAAAGTTTAAATACTACAAATAAACTAGAGTTAGATTTCAATTTTGATTTATTTTTCAAAATTTGCTCTAATATTTAACGCAAGCAAACAGTTTGAAATCTTAGTTAGTTAGTTTTATTTTATTACATTTAGTTATTTTTACTTTCACTGAAATATTATGACCATTGACAAAACAATTTTTTAAATTTTAAAGATTCAAAAAGATGTGGGTGTAATTTTATGTTTGCAAATAAAAGAAATAAAAATTAAATTGTTTGCAAGCTCAACAAGATTCATTTACTTTAAATTATTGATTGTTTCTATTTCCGCCAGATCTCTTTCATAATAGAATTTATTAAATTTCCCTCTGTCAATGGCTATTACATATGTATGTGTATAGACATATATAAATTGAATAAATGTACAGAATAAATGCCATTTTATAAAAGTTTTTTGCGTGTATCATGAGACTTGCGAGTGCTTGAATTTGCGGGTTTGTTCGCCATTACAAATCATCAAATCATCCATGTAGTTGGTTCGATTGTTATTGAAACTTTATTTACTTCACCGCTCTCTGCGGCCATTTCAAAG
Source organism: Eumeta japonica (assembly GCA_005406025.1). Classification (NCBI taxonomy): domain Eukaryota; kingdom Metazoa; phylum Arthropoda; class Insecta; order Lepidoptera; family Psychidae; genus Eumeta; species Eumeta japonica. The sequence goes on along the minus strand of BGZK01005071.1, from coordinate 7,023 downwards.
CCAACCGTTCTATAAAGCAATATTGATGTCCCCAGCGACAGAACAGCACTCGTAATAAAGTAAATTTATTAATGAGAAAAACGTCACATCGAGCAAATCGATTTTTATATTTGATTTTAACAAATAGTGAATAAATTGGTTTCTCAGTAGCAAAATCGAAGTGAACTCACACACATTCTTTTTTTTTTTTTTGCTTCTTTTTTACTAAAAATTAGCTTTTATTCATTATTGAAGCATTAAAGAAATTATTTTAGTTAAAATCTTGTTTATTTTTTTCCTTGTTTGTTTGTTATTATCTACATATCTATGTATGTATGTATGTCCAAACTACAAATTCAAATAAAACTTTGTAGCACGGTTTCAAAAGTTATGCACATACATATATATGTACGTGTCACACAATTTGGTCGAGAAAGATACAATGGCGCCTAAGATTATGCTATAGTTTCATAATAAGTTACTGGTAGCAACCAATGCAAACTACACTTCCTTCGTTGTAAGTGTGTGTTCTGGTAGCACAACCTTTTTTTTATATATGTACATACACACGAAACATGTTTTACGCCGCACTTTTGTGCTAAATACTGCCATCAAATCATCTTCGCCATCACAGCAACAATTTGTTCTACAAAACAGAAAAATGCAATAGTGAAAATGAAAGAAATCATAGAAAAATCAAGTTTATTTTAAGGTTAGTAACAATACACACTTTTTACCCAACAAACAAATCAGACTCGATTAAATAATTGGCATAAAAAGTGCTTCAAGAAATCTTTTTAAAATTGGGATAATATTAAATTTTCTTTCAATGTTACTGATATCGTTATTAGCTACAGCAAACATTTTGTAAGATCTGACTAATATATTCTTTAGCAAATTTTCATCAGGTAAGTGCTCGAATTTTCTGGAAAATGTAGACAAACTTATAAAAGCAGAAAGCAGCAGAAAACGCTCATTATGAGGTTTTAGCTACCAATACATTTTTGATAAAAAACTATGTGTGTGGAAAACTCAAAATAAATTTTTTTTTGCATAATTCTTCAACATATACATACGTACATATGAATTGATTGTTGGGATTAGCTAATATGTAACTAAAATGTAGCTTTTGTTATTAGTTCGTTTGTATTTTTATATACAAATTATACGCATTTCAACAAACAATGATTCTTTACATATTAATTAGTTTATTTGGTTAATTTTATTTAATATTAGCTTGCGTTTAAGTTAAAGGCCTCTATGTATTGTGTAGTATGTTTGTGAGAATACTTTAATCTCCTACGGACAGCTAGCTTAGATATACATAATTACTTTAAATTAACTTTATCAGGGTGTAGCAATGTTTGTAATCATCTATTTATTTACATACACATACGTACATCTATATTTTGAGCATAACATTGCTGCCAAAGCTCAATATTCAATGAAATTATATGTGTAATGTAAATATATACATATGTATATCGAATGCTATTTTAGATAAGAAGCTGTTTAAGTATACTTTTGGAAACTCAGTGCACAATTTGTTTGGCTTTGGAAGGTGATCGATCGACGCCTGTATACATACATATGATTCCCTAAAAGTTGCCAACTCTACCTATTACATGGTGTTGTTTGTCGACTTACAACATGCATAAAGGGTTGAAATTTCATCCACCCTAAATAGAAAATCCAGATTTAAACTTTCTAAATGTCCATATGCAAGACATTTTCATCATTTTTTGTTACGTTGAGCAGTGTTGTTAAAATATTTAAATGACGCTACATGAAGTCAACTAAAAATTAAAAATCAATCACAATTTTACATTTACTCAATAAAGGGATTCTTTAAAGGCATCTTTGTGCATTTCATAAACAGTTTATAAATTTTAGTATGATGTAAATTCGTTAAATTGCTTTACTAATAAGCATGCACATAGCTGCTTTAGAAGAATATGAAAATGAACACCGGCTTATTTGATATGCATATCAAGAGCCTATATATAAAAGTGCTCTGCTACGAGAATCATAAGCAAATTATGCAAGATAAATTTATTTACAACAGGAGCAGAAATCCTTTAGTTGTTTTTGTCCAGCCATATGTCTATATGATGAGGATATTTCGTTATGATACTCAACTTGTCAGTATATTCGAAAATTTTTTAAAAACTTCTACGAGCTGAGTAGTACCAACGATATAATACCAAATAAATGTGTAATTGTTTTCAATTCTGCCAATTTCAATAAAATCGTCCATGTGAATGTTTCAATATTTAATATAACACCTTCAGCAACATTCCGCTGGGCTCGTCTTTCCGGCTTAACACATGCGTTTTCTTTCCATAACCATACACACATATGCAATAAGTATGTATGTATTTATGTTTTACCTGCTTAACGATTATTCAACGTTTAATACTGTCTCTAAACATTTTTTAATTTTCATACGTATGCATGAAAGTTGCATCAGCTCTGCATTGGAAGAGAAATTTATACTTTTTGTAATTCTCTTTTTACAATAAACCGGCAAAATGTGTTTTATATTCTTTGCTCGAACGCATTTTAAGCGGTGAAATAACGCTAAGCCAGAAATGTATGTTTGTTGTTGATTTTTTATAAATTTCTATCTATAACGATATCAAGAAACAAAATTAGAAGTTGAAAATGGAATACAAAACTGGTTGAGCCCTCCCAATTTATCTTATTTATGACAACAATTCATGGAACAATGTAAAATAGACAACTTATTATTATTATTAAAAGCACAAATCTATGCAACGAAGATAATTTTAATAAACAGATGTTATCGCATCTAGTCAGTCATCTAAAACAGGTGTTATTAAATAATAATTTTTTCTCAATTTAAACAGTAGTAAAAACTAAAAAGAAAAATGTTGCTGTGACAGTTGTCGCTCCTTGAAGGGTATATTAACCTTTAAATACTAATTCAAAAACAATATTTTTACCACAAACTCCTCCCAAAGTAGACCCATCGAAAACGTTTGTTTCCGTTGCCCAAAAATCAACAGGGCGTTTATAAATGCAAACATCTTTTGCTCAAAACTGTAACAGAGTTTTTGTAAATTGCACTTTTACAAAAGCGCCATCATATATAATAAAATTTTTCATTAAATACACAATTTCCTATCGCATTATTCTGAAACAATTATTAAGGTTAAAGCATTCATAAAACCAGCCGTACAAAGTTCGTTTATTATATTAAATTCGAAAATCGTTTTTACACAAATGAAGTAATTTAACACCTTATCAACCACAGCCGACACATATATGTACATTCAGACAAAAATACAATCCTGGTAAAGCGTATGTAGGTACATGTTTAACCATCAAAAACAGTTTTAGCCACGACTTATCACTATTTTCCTTTGTTTCTTTTATGTTTTAAGATTTTATTTTCTTGAATTTTCAATGCACCAACACATGGACTGAAAATTGAAGTATAAAAATTACGTGGGATTTTCCCACATTTTTTTCATACGTTACAGAACAAAAGCACAACGAAAAACGCAGGCGACTTTTAAATAACAAGAGACTGAAGAAATGTTGAAATTTAAGAGAGCAGGTGTGATATTAACGAAAACATTAAGAGGACGCCATTTAGTTTGGAAATTGTGATAGACAAAATTAATACATTTATATACCTACATACACAATTATATGCTCAAAAACATTATCACAAATGTTGTGCTTTTTAATAATTTTTAGGTTAAATCAGTTTTGAAAACAGGTACGTTACTGCATTAATTAAATAATATACTTAATGTTAAAATAACTTTTACGTATTATACATAAATATCTATTAAAAACGGTTTGAATATACCCAACTTATAGATACATGAAAAAGAATTTTTACGCTTTCCTTATAGGTTCATTCCACCATATATATATAAATAATTCTTAATATTAAATGTTTTCAATTATTCGAACTTTTATGTATATCATACATTTTTATTAATTTATTAGTTAGGTTCGAGTTTATTTCTAAATTATTGCTTGTGAAAATACCTTAGATGGGGACAGCTAAGGTCAAAAATTTTACTTTTCTTGTCTTCTTTAACAGGTATTAATCACAAGCAATAATTTAGAAATGAACTCGAACCTGATAATAAATTAATACAAAATAATTCTTAATTTAAAATGTTTGCGTAATAAAAGTTTTCGGTGTTCCCTATACATACATACATATACCTATAAACCAGTTACAGCAGTTTAGTTTTTTATGTTATGCGCTTTAAAGCGTCATATTAGCCACATTTATATGCATCTATCAGTCTATCTATTAAGAATTTGTAGGAGGCAGAAACATAATTTGAGCAAATGTAGAGAATACATAAATTGGTGCCACTTGAAGAGAGATGAGAGAAAACTACAAAAATAAAGTCGATACAGACACGACTATAAAAACTTCAGTTCAGCACGGCCTACGAAACTAACAACGAAATGATGCATAATGCAATCGTTTCAGAAAAAAATAATTAAATTTATATACATATAAATCATGAGAAATAAAACAGAACAGGAAGCTTTGTTTAAGCGTGTGTTGGTGTTTTAAAAATAAGAATAAATAAAACAAAGGAAATCATGGTAGCGTTCCTAAAATAATATCACATCAAAGAAAAATTTATGCAATTCAAATTAAATTAAAAGCCGTTTTGGGGTTTTCTTTTATATGTGTTTATAAAAGGTGTTATTGAACTCGTTGTACGTACTCAAAACGGAGAAAGTTCAGCTGTTGTTTGTGCAAAAAACCGTTGAATGTCTGCTGTAGAAAACAATGTAAATTAAGTTGCTTAGTAAGAATATATTTTAAAAATGTTACACATCACTTAGTGGATTTTATTTTTAACTTTAAGATGAAAAAAAATTTTAATTTTCTTCTAATGCACTCGTTATCTGTCAAATCTACGTAAATATATATTTTTTTTTTTCATGAAAAGCAAACAAAACAGTAATTTTTTTCCAAAGAGTTCTCACTCAAAGATCAATCAATTAGAATAAACGCAAATATTTTGGAAAAGAAATATATAGTAACAGAAAGAAGATGAAATTACAAAGCTCTCTCACGCTAGCGATAGTGACAATACGTGCTATAATAAAGAAAGTGCCGGCAGTCTTACTGATGTTACTGCTGCCGCCAACACATTCACCACTAATGCAGCTGATGAGACAAAGGCCTGATAAATTATAGCTCAAGTAGCATTGATAACGTCTCAACTGCTTCTCTCCATTCTTCGCAGCCCTAGGTTTGCTTTTTGTTTAACAACAACTACAAATATTATCGCTAAAGCAGCAACAACAGCATCAAACAAACGGTGTTCAAACAATGATAATCGGTGCGTATATTTCGAACATAAAATACATATGTATGTATGATGTTCTACATAATTTTCTTTGTCTGTAATAGATTTTTAAGAGTCACATCACAAAATACAAGTGCTTACTCTAAGTAAATCTATTGTGTGTTTAAATTTTAAGTAGCTTCATCAATAATCTTATTTATGTATTTTTGGTTTTTTATATTTATTTGTATATTCATAAGAATTATCACTAATTTTATAATCAATTTCTTCATCACGATAAATTCCTCGTAAGCTTTGTTAAGTAACTAACAATAGAAGTGTGTATAAACGTGAAAAAAAAAATTAAAATATGTCTTAATGATGTGCAAGACCCATGCAACATAAATATAAAAAAAAATCACTCAAATTTTACACTGATTTTTGTGTAAAAATAATTATTAGTTAGTAAAGTGTGGTATGAATAAATAGCGTACTGGATGAAGGATGCATTAGACTCAGTCTAGACGTAGTATGTTGGTTATTAGATTAAATTATTAAAATGTCGTATGTTACTAAAAAAATGCGTTTTAATAGGGTATAAATTTCAACTCTATAATCGTTTATATGGTGCCTTTATCAGTGTTCTGTGAACAATAGTGAAGCAAGCTACGATCCTTCATTTGCATAAATTCGAGTATTTCAAGCCCTATAATGGTTGATCCAACAATACGAAATAAATAAGTATAAATATGAGACCTATGTGCAGATTCCCCGAATCGTTTTGAAATGAAAGCAGTTGCTGTACAGGACGTTCACCATATAAAAAATCATAGATCTACATTTTACGTTACTGCATCTCCATTCGATATATTTTGTGAAATGTCATTTAATTAAAAGCTTATGTCACTTTTAGTAAATTGTACACATTTTTATATGTGTACTTTTTAACTAAGATATACGTATGTATGTAATTAGAAGCTAATTGTAACAATAAACTGAACATTTGATAGATTGCTACAATATTTTATATGCCAATTATCACATTACTTATTCGGCACAAATTGTATTTGTTCAAAAACTTTTCTGATAAAACATTATATATTATTTTATCTCTCAGAAGAAAAAATAATGACAACAATGTATGTATAAACAAAACTCAATAATAAAATAAAATTCCCTGCGAAGTAATTAGCAGTTATACAAAAACGCTTTCAATTTAATTTGACAAATATTTGTGCTTTTATTTGTAAAGAAATTATCACGCTTTTTGGTATACAATAAAACCAATTCGTTTACTTTTAAAACCAGATGTATTTGCTCACTTTTAACCATTAAAGGAGTGCCAATGTTTTATTTATTAAAATTCGAAAATTCACTTCAAACTATAGATGCATGTGAAAAAGTGTAATTTTCTGCTGAGTCGGGCATAAAAAACACCTTAAGGGGATATACGACATATCTTGCCATTTACTTTTAAACTCAACGATTTTAACGATTTAGTTTCCAAACCTTTATTTAGCGCATTATAGTGAGATCTATTATGTATTAGGTAATGATTTTTGGCAGTAATTTTGACGGATAAAGTAGAACTTATTTGTATTAAAAATCATTTTCGGCTTGTCAAAGATTTTAAATTCACTTAATTGAAGTCCCAAAAAACTAAATCATTGCTAGTTATTTAATCAACCACACGCAATTTGCAATAAAGATTTTCCAAAGAATAATTATTAAATTATTATAGTGT
>BGZK01005070.1:0-10061 GCA_005406025.1 Eumeta japonica | reverse complement strand
ATTTTATCATTTATCAATTTTTTTTTATCATTGTCGTAATATCTCTGATCGATTGCTAGAGATCCTCTCATGCCAGTGTTAGACGAACAATGTCCATTGCTCGGCAAGTACCAAGGATTTGTAAAACACTATTGCCGTATTCACAGTCTTGTGCAAATGGTATTGCATCATTGCATATGCAAAATGGTTTAGCATTTATTTACACTACACTAAGAAAATACATATGAATTCAATAGCTACTCTTGCATTTATATGCAATAACTAAAACTAGTAGTTTTTATATACAACACTTGATTGCAAATCAACGGCTGAGAAAAAGAATCACAGAGAATATGAGCGATTTATGGCTTCTACTACAAGATAAGCAATTTAAAACAAGGTGGGTGTTCACAGTTCATAGAAAATATTTGCAATTGCTAATTTGGCAATCATAAATGCACAGAAGATTGTGAATAGAGTGTATGTTTCTCTACCTAACAGCTTCTAGAGAAATCCTTGAAAGGTAAATTTAATAGTCTGATATACTACAGTTTCCAGTGATGACCGATGCAGTTGTTTCCATATGTGATCTGGAAGGGTTTAAGTAGTGAGTGAAGTAGTAACCACGCTGGATTGTAGAAATGTGCTATACCTTTCCGCCAAAGCGAGAAACTACGCATGGGCTTTGAAAGACCGGGGGCCCAAGGGTAATCTTACGTTGATGGTCGGTTTCGGTGTATATGCAACCACTAAACCTTTCTTCAACCCTGGATTTTACTTTTCTGCGTCCGCTCCAAAATGGAAAGTCATAACCGCTTCCATCATGTTGAAAGAGGTGCGTTGTAAAGGGAAGATCATCATCAAGTATCCTGCAAAACGACAAACTCTGTCCACCCATTGGAAGACGCTACGCCCATTCGGTAGGCTAAAGGATAATCTAACACAGAAGGTCGCTTTCAATGTACATGCAATCACTAATCCTTTCTCTAAGCCCTGGATTTATCTTTCCTGTATCCGAACCAAAATAGCAAATCATAAACGCTTTCACCATACTGAAAGTGGTCGGTTCATCCCAAAGAATCCTGCAAAATGACAACTTCCTGGCCACTAACTTTATGGACATCCATCTGGTAGCCTTAAGGATAATCTAACATTGAAGGTGTCAATGTACATGCAAACAACCACTCTTCTTGTAATCCTAGATCTATCAATGTGTATCTAAATCGATACAGAATTTGCAGGACCTTCGTCAGCAAATTAAAGAATTAAATCTGATAGTGAGAAAAGATGCAGTAGCCCACCTGATCCCCGGAATTTTCAAAGTATTTGTATACCCCCTTGATATGTAAGATAAATTATTAATACCACAATTATCATTACAATAAGCCAGTGAATCGCTCAATTGCTCTTTGAAAATATGTTCGTGTAGATAAATAGTTAATTTTACGTTCATCACATTTTAGTGTCATATTAAACATTTAATTTAGTTAAAATTTTGTTTTAGTTTTGTCAGCAATTAGAATTTAACAAATAATTGATATACAACTTGTCACTGTCTTCATTAGCGCCATGAAAGCATGAAACAAAGTGTAAAAGAAATAAGTTTAGGACGGGTTTTCTAGTTCAACTCTTCGACATACCATTTGATATGATTTTCGTGTTTATAATAAAATAAGAAAAACAGAAAAAAAAATAAAACTGAAATGATTTAAGACTTGTTGCAAAATGCTTGTAAATCATTTAATCAACACCTACATTTTTCTCAATAAACAGCACAAATTGAATGGCATGCAAAAATAAATAAAATATACAAATAAAAAAAAATAAATAAAACGGCAATGAACGACATAAAAAAGTACCAACAACATTGTGTTAATTTGTAATTTGCATATTTGGGTGTAATGCTTAAAAAAAAAAATGATATTGAAATAATTTATAAATGAATAAAATATCAAAATTAAAACCCAATGAATCTATGAATGAAATGTTTAATGAATTTGTTGTTAATGCCCTGCCCAACAAATTATTTGAAAATTTAGATTGAATTTTAGCTGATTGGTATTTCAGCTTTTAATTATCTTAATATATCTGGCTATTGTTGACGTGTAGCGCTTCACTTAAGTCGTTGTTTACTTTCTTTTCAAATTTCCTTTTAACGCAATAGGTGTGTCTTCGTTTAGAAACTGTTACTTTAAATAAATTTAGCTAAGAATTTGTAGCAAATGTTTAAAATAAATAAATGAATTAATATTTATGAAACAGGGGATAAATAAATAACACAAAAATTTATCAAGCGACTGTTATGAATAAAGAGACAAATTAATTCAAGTGTCATTCAAGCAATAGCAAATAGTGGGTTGTTAATGATGATGACATGCCCTTTAAGGGCATAAAGAAAAATTACTGAAGGCAGTAAAGGCAAATGTTGATTTGGCTTTACGACATCATCTGAAGGTGAACCAAATCCACTAATGCATTACTGTTGGGTCCACCACCAGGTATGAACAGATGTGACAATTGATGAATTTAATCTATAATGCCCTTGGTAAAGGGCTCAAGCTATAGGATACCTTCTGCAAATAATTATCTAGATAGTCTAGACAGTCTTAATAATTCTGCAGACATTTTGCCTTCAATAGTTATTGCACTAGATGGGTATAACATATTTCTCGCATTTATCAGAAATAAAAATGCCATTAGGTGCCGTAAAGTAAACGCTTAAAGAAAATAATATCATGCACTTGGCTTATGGCATTACTTGCTGTGATGGTTTAACCTGATATTGAACTAAATTCTAGGGTGTAATAGAAAGCCTGCAGTACTACTCACTTGATATTAAGGCGGCAATAATTGTATATAGTGCCCATAGGAAAGCAGACTTATCTAGTACAATTATATCAACAGCCAGGAGGATCAACTACTACAACTGCTAGCCGAAATTTAAAAGAAACGGTCTATGCTCATTAAGTACTACTTTAGTAGCTCTAATTGCGAATTTGGTTAAATCAGTACCTGCCATTGTCGAACTCGGCGGTGGATGTGTTGAAAGCAGAAAGTCACACCATTGTCTCTGGACTAATAGATGTTCTTCTAGGAAACAAGCTTGCTAAAAATTGAGTTATCTAGTCTCTACTGCAGGTATAGCTCCCGGGCTTATGATGTTATCAACTGGTTGTTTGGATTCCATATAGAGTATCGAGCGATATTGATTCATTAATATAACAAATTAATATTAAATGGTAGCTTTCCGGACCCGGAAATTAATTCGCATCACCGAACCTTCTTTAAAAAGCATATATTCCGTATAGAGATGCGTGTCACCGTGACCTACTACCAATGCTACTTTTGCTCACTCTACTGTATCAATACATTACAGCCAAGATAGAAGCCTTTTCTCTCAGGTTAAGTCTGGTAAACCAAGTTCAAGGAAGAGGATGGACCATGCTACACCATCGTAGATAAGATTCCTTATTCTTGCTTAGATAGGAACCTACTATTATGTAAGCCATGATTTAAAGTTGTGCTAGTCTGAAGACTCTGTCTTTCAGCAGCTGTGTTTACACTGCAACAACAAAAGGAGAAAGGCAGATAAGGGACTACAAACTCAGCTGTAGTAGTATCGGAATGGATCCTCAACTGAGATTCTGAAAGGTATTTAAAGGAATGACGCATGGTTATTTATTCCTAAAATTTTAGTTACTTGTATAAAAAGGTCCTTCAAACCACTCTACCCCGAAAACAGAAACTCAAAATGTTACACTCCACCTGCCTTCAGGAAGGAGTAAGTTAACTGTAAAATAACAGCAACACGACATGGTGACAAAAAGTGTATCAATTTTGCAGCCAAAGTACCTCAACTACGAGTAGCTAGATGGTTACAACACATCACTCTGGGGTGAGAAGAGCAAGGTATATCTTGCTATCTGTTTGCTTATTGAAAAGTGAAATTTTCAATCCGCTGTGCAAGTAAAATGGACTATCATCACGAGTTATCAATTCAACTATTTGGCCCTATTATTATTGGTCTTGTAGTTGTTATAGTCGCTTCGTTACCGATCTAGCATTCTTGAAACATTTTGAAACGACAACAAGTAGTTATTGGAAAAACCAAAAGTTTGTCATTTCTACTACAAGACTTAAAAAGAAACAAAATCAATAAAATGCAATAAATATTTAATAAAGCCTAAAATAATAAAATAGAATTTAATCCATCAAAATTTAATTAATAGATGTGAAATGGCCAAATAATAAGTCATCTATATTGAATAGGGTTTCGAAAAACGATTGTACTACTGCCAAAATCAACTGATTATTTTCCAATAATTCCAGTTTTTTCTTTTGTGTGAGAGGTTATGAAAGTCCAAGAGCTGCTCATAATTTTTTGTTTACCTTTTATATATTTCAAGACGTTTTTCTTTTATTAGCAGTCTGCGAGTTTAGTAATAAGATATGTCTATAATACAAATAGCTTTATAATGACTGCATCGCTCTTGCAGTACTTCGGTTTGCGTTTTATGCCCTTTCAAAAAACCCTTAGCATAGGCAAGTTCCTATTCCAGTTCAGAAACTAAAATTTCAAATTAATGTAGGGATGTTATTTTCATTTTTAATTTGTTTCCTATTTCGTTTCAAATTAGAGAACACCTATAGTTGGGGATAACGCCAATGGTGATAATAAATTAAAGTTTTGTGTCGATTTTAAACTACAACACCAACGGGAATACGGTCGATTAGTGTTTTCGTGCATGATTGTCTTTACATCTTAGTGGGACGAAGTGCTGACATTAAGTATTGTATTATGTATTTAAAATTTAGGCTGATGGTCTGGTACAAGTAATCCTCTAGGAATATACATATAAGATTTACGCTTGCTCGGCCAATATCTACATATACATATAAGCAGGTTCACGCAAATTCCATGAATGATTCATATCAATAGATAAATAGTAACTAATAATTTACTATAAAATTTCTTTTCATTTAATAGAAATAAAATTCAACACATCTTAACAATATGTAAACACATTTTCGACGTCAGTATGTTTGAAGCATTTGTAGTAGCTTTAAGAAATTTCCACAAAATAATTACTACTTTAGCATAAAATTTCTAATTTTTTTTACATCCAGTAGCAGAGAAATTTTTTCTTTCAAATGTACATAAGTATTTTTTTAAGTTTATTCTTTTCAACATTGTCTGCAGCATATCGTGGTTAATTAGGAATAAAGCTATTTCTTAACTCACGTCCATTACGCTAATGGCAAATCAATAAATTTTAAAATCTATGAGAATGTGGTTTTTCATTTGCAAAATAATTTTATTTGCTAAGCATTTTGCTAACGAGGAAGTGGCTGGTTAATTTTATTTGTTTATTATTATTATTATTTTGTTTCTTGTGGCAGGAGTTGTACACATATTTGCTCATAATTGTTTAATTTCATTTGGTGGAAAATTTTTATTAAAATTGTTTACCATTTCTTGTGGCTTGTCTGTAGTTGAGCTTGAGATAGAAATCATTTGTTTATGCACTTAATATTTGTCGTTTTAAAGACAACCATATAGTAGATTGTTTAGTCGTATTTGAGGGATTCAATTTTCTTTATTTATTAATAAAAACATAGTTGTGAGTACTAGTTTAGGTACAAATTCTAATCAGGTTTTTACTTTTATTTGCATGCTATACTATAGTATGCATGTAATAAGCAGTTATTTAAATTCCCAAGACAATTGGGTAAGAAATTATTATAGAGGAATGACACAAATAATGTTTTGCTACCTTCTCCATATGTTCTACATTTATCTACTCCTGCTACTTACGCCGATTATTGCAAAAAAAAAACTGATGACTGTTGTTTTATACTGTTTGTTATACTGTAGTTTTATACATCAAAATATGTTTATTTAAAATCAAGAAAATAGATCTACTGATTTGTGAATAACACAATTTTTATTCATATAGACACCGGACGAAATCGAGAGTAGTTAACAGAAAATAAAGCTAGAAAGAGACCTAATTCTGTACATTTCATTCATACATTGTTTAGTGTTTTGATTTCTTTATACGTAAAGAAAGGACTTAGCAAAGTACAACAGATACAGATAACAAATCAATATAAATCTGTTTTCATTCGTAAGCATAAAAATTCGATTTCTGGTTTTTAAGTCACTTTTAGTGGTAGATGATGTTGACCAATCTTTCACCTGTTCGACAGACTTCAGAACGACTTTCAGGTTATTGATTTAAGATAAACATTAAGCAATTTTGAAAGCATTTTATAATCTAATATAAATAGGTTAGATGAGGGTGATAGAAGGGATATGATAGCCCGTGTTATACGAGATACACCTAAGCTAGTTTAGTATAACCATAACGGCCCACCTGCCCCTCACAAAGTGCCTTAATTTCCTTCAGCATTTGCCATAAATAGTATGATAATGTTTTGATCATCAGTCTACATTCATCTACTAGTAGTAGTTGCGAGTGACCTGCGACAGCTCTCATTATCCCTCTCAATTCTGGCTTGCTAAGTCTTAGCCCATCTCACGTTTTTTTCTTGTCTGGATCCCCCATAGAGTTCTTGTACTAATTCCCACAGTTCAATTACTACAGAGAACTGAATTGGTTCCATTTGGCCAAGAATTTAGCTTGGATTTACCTGCATCGAAAGGTTTCGCTCATACCAAGCTTTTGCTACTTAATTCTATTGCTCTGAAAGAGCTACTTCATTGAAATAAGTGGGCGTAGCAGTTCCCTTGCCAGACAATGAAGCATGAAACTTGAAATTTTGTGTGAATAAGGATTTTTTGAATTATTATAGAAGTTGACTAAACGTCGCCGCTTTAATACCCTCTCCAGATAATTATCTATAAAAAATTTGAATGTAGTAATCAACTAAGCAATGCCTGTTGGAAAAACTAGGAAATAACTTGTTTGGAATTACGACTCTAGTGAATAAATCCTTGTCTTAATTTCACACCAAATTCGCACTTTCTATTATCTGTAGATTAACAAATAGCTATAAAAGGTTATTAGAAAATTTAAAACTAGCAGCCAATTTTAAACGAAAAAAAATGTTTTATGTTTGCTTTATTCAAAAAAAAATTTTTTTTTTAAGTAAAAAAAAATGTATGTTAAAAACAAATATGCATGAAACAAGTTTGCAATTTATTATTTTCTGTTGTTGTAATCTTCCTTTACGCAAAAACGCCAACTTGGTCAAGTAAGGCAGGCGGCATACACCTTAACAATTTTCTTGTATGGTTCGATGATCATCGTCATCATGAGCATGATCAGCAAACAAATATGACCATAAACTTTGAACAATATGACATGGAATTTTATAGATATTTTATTTAGAAAAATACAGTGTTGAGTAGAAAGATAATGCATGTCTGCAAAAATGAATTAGAAAAACAGCAAACATATTTTTCTTTAATTATATTGAGCGTTTAAGTGATATCCAAAAAAAAAAATGTCATTTATTATCTTAAAGTAGGCATCACTATCTTAGTTTCATAGAAAAGAAGCCATACTTTAAAAGCTAGAGTGGATTGATTTAGAAAAACCAAAATGTTTACACTGAAATATGTTCTTTGAAAAAATAAATTACAGAGTGCAGTGTTGAATATGCCATAACAGCTGTTTTTGTTTACTATTATGTTTGTATTACAGTTTTCTCTTGTTTAGATTTATAATAAAATTAAAAGAAACCATTTAATTTGATTCTTTCTCCATAATACCAAAATAATGTCGTCTTTTTGCCACACGTTAAAATTACTCAAAAGTATAAAACTTATGGTTAGCAACACTTTTTTTTAACTAAGAGCCATTCCGTCAGCTGTCTAGTGATTTATGTATAGTTTAGCATTACAACTGTTGTAGACTAGTGCCTTAAATTATATAAATTTATTTTGAAAATTATAGTTCCGTTCTGTATTGGCCATTACGCCTTTTAGTATTCGATATAGTTATCCAGCAGAACAATTAAGTCAACTAATATGTATTCAGCAACAGAGTAGAACAGAGATGTTAAAAGTGATTGCTGAACTCAGCTGAAAACAAACTGAAAAAACACGTTTTTATGTGAAAAGTGGTTGAAATTTTTTTTGCTTTTTATATAATTTAAATGAATTTATTAACAAAAATATGAATTTTAATTGATTGAGAAACCATTTAATTTAGTTTTCTCTCCATAATACCAAAATAATATCGTCTTTTTGCCACACGTCATAAACTCCTCAGTGTTTTTGTAAAATTGGACTTTTATTATAAACCTGCTTTTTCTTCAAAGGTATAAAAACCTATGGTTAGCAACACTTTTTTTAACTAAGAGCGATTTCGTCAGCTGTCTAGTGATTTATGTATAGTTTAGCATTACAACTGGTGTAGACTGGTGCCTTAAATTGTATAAATTTATTTTGAAAATAATTGTTCCGTTCGTATTGGCCATTTTTAGTCTTTTAGTGTTCGATATAGTTATCCAGCAGAACAATTAATTCAACTAATAATGGAACGTTTATTCTAACTAATAATATGTATTCACCACAGAGTAGAACAAGATGTTAAAAGTGATTGCTGAACTCAGCTGAAAACAACTGAAAAACACATTTTTATGTGAAAATGGTTGAAATTTTTCTTTTATGTAATTTAATTGAATTTATTAACAAAATACGTGAATTTTAATCTGATAAATATTGTGAAATATACTATAACGCAGTTAATTAATTTTTATTATTCTATTCTTGCGAATAGCCAGAGCAAAACACGAAGGTTAGTTTAAAGAAATAGAACTAATTTTCTGTTTCATCTCTATTTATACTTGTGATATTCAGGGAGCTTCCTATAGGGAGTACTGGCAGTTTGGAATACCTAATGAGCTGGTAGAATTTTTGGTACGTATTTTTTTTCAAAGCAATTAATGCCGACTGCTATAAAGCATTGATTACTGAATTTTTTCTTTCAAGCATCATGATTTTAAAGATTGATGACTTACCAAAAGGTTATATTAGATTCGTTTAGTAAATAGAAGTGTTTTTTTGAACACCTTTTTTGAAGCCGTTTGACAATTTCTTGTACCTCAATTTAAATTAATGGTTTTCTAAATACCTCCACTGCTAGAGGTTTAAAAGTGAAGAAAATCGGGTTGAAAATAAATGAGATATAGACCAAATAATTAACTACAATTTCTTCATTTTTGCTTGTTTTCTTTGAAAAATGTACCCTTTCTTATTATAAGTTTGTTTTCATATTTCGCTCAAATGTATCAAAGCATGTGGTATGTTTGCACATACCTGTGTGTATGTTTGGCAAGAGAAGCAAGAAAATAATATTTCTGTTCATTGGCATGCGCTGAAAGCTGAACATTGTGTTTAAAGCGCATGTACCCGTGTGAAAAAAAGGATAAAAATAATGAAAAAAAAAACAATAACGCATTAATAATGTGTTGGTTGTATGTATGTATATGGTAAGTTTTGATTTTTTAAAATAAAACATTTAAAAATTCATCAGCATTGTCAACTTAGTGGTTATTGTACTGTGTTTAGCGCTTTGAAGTTTTGGGCGCGCAAGTAATTTTGTAAATTAATTATTGGCAGCGTTGTTAGCGATTAGATTAATGGAGTACAAATTTGGCAGCATCAGCTGTATTATGAAAAGCTCTTATTTGAAAAATTTCTATGCAACATATGCCAAATAAATGTTTAATAAACTTAAAATATTTTAATGAAAATAGCTTAAAATATTTTAGCATTTTAGCGATATAGATTTAGCTTCATATTTCTTCAAAAATTGTTGCTATATTTTATCCACACTACATTAAAATAGATGTAGGAACCAGTAAAATCTCTTGAATGCTGCGCAAACTATCATAATCGACAGTAAAGATGGAGATGGCAATAAAAACACATAAATAAATAAATATATGAAGAAAAGAGAAGAAAATCATTTACAAAATAAACACTTGTCATTCATGTAGTAGACCAAAAAGCCTTCTTTCTGGCAAAAAGATGAATATGCACATCTTAAGTTGAAACTACAAAACAGAACAGGCTTTTTCTCTACCATTTTAGGAAACAAAAGCAAAAA
>BGZK01005069.1:0-10063 GCA_005406025.1 Eumeta japonica | reverse complement strand
GGATATATATCCTTCTGGAGCAGCTCGCATGCAACTAATTTAATAATATAACAATACGCTTCCTTTACAGCACAAAGTAATCAGCCTAAAACTAAAACTAAAAATATGAAAACAACATGTTTTAAGAGTGTACATTCTAGTTGGCAAATTCTTTTCAAAATCGTGCTTTTTGGGTATATCTTAACTTATAACAACCCAGTAAGCTTGTGTTACATCTGATCAGTAGCGTCCAACTGGTTGCGGTGAAGAAATTAAAGCAATATTGAGCGCTTTACTCAATAGATTTTTTATTTCTTTATTTAACCCTTTTATTAATTACATTTTTTTTAATTATGCCTCGAAATTTGTGTATTTCTTAATAATTTCTAAAATTTGTTCATTTCGAAAGGGTTCACTATTTCATGGCCAGGTAAGGCACCACTTTGTTAATAATCAAAAGCATTGAATGATGTTTTAGGAAAGAGAGAAAAACTATCATCTTTCGAGCTCAAATTCTGATATTTTTCCATGTCTGCCCTTTTAGGTTTTAACAGCCGCATTGTCCGGCAGCGAGACATCATCATACTCAGCCTACAATTGCTCGTCTTCAACTGATTTTAGGGCATCACTTTCGCTTTTGGAACCATCAATTTACCAAATACTCTTTGGTGCTAAAAAATTTACACCTCTTTTTCACCTGGTGCAAGTTTTCTTTTTATCATTTCGAATATTAAATAATAAAAATAGCTGTCTCAAAGTCTATTATAGATGTTTGTGTTAATCTGTAATAAACAAACAATTTGTTGAGACAAACTGGATTCAAGAACTGTATTGTTGTGCCTTCTAGACCCTAATGGTTTAATAAATTATTAATGATAAAAATTTAACTGCTTGTGAAACAAATTCTTTTATTGCACTCTTAAGATTGACACATTTGTTTTAAGCGAATACTTAAGATTTTTAGCAACATAATTCAAAAAATGTGTCCTCAGATACTTGTGGGTTAATAAGGGTTAAATACACAAGGGTTAAAAACACAATGGTGAAAATATACAAGAGTGCTATATTTGGCCATCATAAATAATACATAATCTGTATCAAAGTATAATTTAAAAATATTTGTTGAACTACCTTTAGTAATAACGTTGGCATTGATCCTTCTTTTTACTTAGAAAATATCCTTCATGCCAAACAGATAAATTTTGTGTTATCCACTTATGTATGTACTGTGGTAAGATATTTTTCAAAACAATATAACCTGCTAAGCCAAGATAAATACATATACATAGATGTAGCAACAATTTTTTTATAAATTTTTATATGCATTAGAACATTTTGCCATACCAGTGCTATGGAGTTCAATCCCTAATTTCACTTTAGAAATTTACAATTTTTTTTATTTGGCCTTCTTAAAGAAAACAAAATTGTTAATTTTCAGGATTCATTCAGCTAACGAATTAATTTAATTCATTATATCAATGAAAAATTTGTAATATGAATAAAAAGCAGATAACAACAAAATTTGTATGTAAGAGCTGTTCTTTCAGTACATATACTTTTGAATGTATTCTTTGGTTTAGTATAATTGCATGTTTGGCATTCTTTCACATTCACTTAGTTAACTTTATTAAAAGGTTCACCTTAATTTGCCATGTTCTGGATAACACCTTTGAATTCTTGTAAACTTTTAATTCAATTACCCATCTAATCGGGCTGTTTTTCTTTTATTATATCTTTCTTTGTGTTAAAGGTCACATGGCTATAAAAAAAATGTTCAACAAATCGATATGGAAAAGAAAACCAACTATTGAATTTTATTACCACCATCACTAAATAAATACATGAAAAATTTGCGTGACTTTTAATCCAGCTGCAGAGATTTTTCTAATGCTTTATGTCAAACACTCAAAAATCGCTTAAGTTACATTCTTCTATGCTTGCAACTTAAATCCTGCTGGTAACAATTTTTTTTTTGTATTCTAAAATAAAACAGCAACAATGACATTCTGAGTAAAATCAAACACAAATTAATACATTTAACTGCTGATAAAACAAAATCAATAAAAATTATCTAAAATAATTAAACTGTTTTTTTCTTGGTATAAAAAGAGAAGGTTTAAATGAATTTTATCAAAACCTGAACAAATTAAAAGTATCCATACATACATATGTCTGTAATGTATGTGAGAATTGCAAACAGTGAAAGATAAACTTTAGGTAAATACAGGCTTGCCGTAATAAAGATTAAGCAATTTTGCAAAATCTGGCAAAAAAAAAATTTGGACAACAGGGTTAATTGAAAAGAAATAAAATACTAAATAGCTTTAAATTAAGCTGTTACTTTTTTATCAGAAAAAATTCATTTTATTGTATCTTTCACAGAACTAAAACAAAACTTTACACAAAAACAATTCTTAATTCAACATGAAAAAATTTTGTTTTAAAATGAAAGATTGATGCTGCCAACGTTGCCTATGCTGTGATACCAGAGTTATAATTGATTTGTGAATTGCAATGTTTCATTACGAATAATACTGATGGCCCCACTGTAGTTCTATATACACCTTACAATTGACAAAACAAGTTCAACATGTTGCATTTGTTTCATTTTTGATTTTCATAATAAAATGAAATTTTCAATAAGTATTCATGGCTTATTTCTTATATAAATAATAATTACCTACAGTCTTAAATATGTATATACATTTATATCATTTCGTTTGTACCATGGCCGAACGATGACAAGTCATAATAGCCTAGACAATTTTCTTTGTAACATTTTGTTTAATGCACAAGCAGTGCCCTGGATGCGTATTTCCACAGAGGTTTTATAATAAATTTAAACAGCCAGGGAATATTATCTTAAAGCTACAAATACAAATATTTTATTCGGAAATTCAATTTCTTAATCACCTGGAAGAAAGTATTTTCTATTGAGTCTGCTTTTTGCCACGCACTGTACTCTTTGGCAAACAAAGTGTTTTTTGTTTTAAGTAAAATCTTAAAATAGCTATATTTTATGTTTATGTTATCATTTAATCTAATCTATTATTGGTTAACCTGTAAGCAAAGTTTTAGTTAATGTTATGCTTTTAAGATAAAATAATCTCAAAAACAGCAAAATTAGTTTGAATTTGAAAAAATTAGCACAATTATCTAGTTGAGATATTTATTAATGCCCATTTTTTTTTGTTTTTTTAGTTAAACAAGATTTTGTTGTGGGTTTGATATAGTTGTCACTTAATCAAGAATGGATGACAAGCTAAACGGATCACTATATATCATTCAAATTCGTAATACGCAATAGGAATTCTATAAAGACTGATAACCAGGGCAGGGGAAAAACCCAAAATAAACTTAAAAAGATAAACACAATAGAGAAGAAAACACAAAAAACATAGAAAGGCACGAGACATTGTTGTATTTTCAGAAATATTTTTTAAAACAAATCTTTATTACATACTATAACCATATAGAGATGCTTTTCTAATGATCGAATAGAAATGATTTCATCACATAAAACCGTGGAATATATTAAAAATACACGTTCTATTAAACTCGATACTACCGGGATGTGTTTAAAAGCTCAAAATATAATATAAATTATTTTTAATTTTGATTTTAAGTCTTTACACCCTGTCTTGACTAGCAAATTATTTATTATAAGAGTGAAGAAAACGTCAGCAGAACTGTTAACAAGAATTTGTTAATGTCTTTGATATGGAGAGAACATGTTGACAATTCCGCTTTGAAAACCATAACACCATAACCAATTTTGTTGCGACGTAAATGAAGTGAAAATGATATTTGATAATAGACATCATTGCTCAAACAAATTGTTTTAAAACGGTGTTATAACAATAACAAAATAGTAACAACTGCGATCCAGGCATGACAAATTTTGTGCTACTAATTATTTGAAAATTGCTATAGCAAATAATTTGTTAGTCAAGACAGGGCGTAAAGATTTCTATTAAGAACGTTGTTGTGGCTCTTAAACAAAACCTTATACCACTCAGGTAGAGGAGTTCTAGTTTAACAATATTTACATAAATGCATTCGAAATTATTACGGCAAGATAATAACAAAAATCGCTGTGATTGGCAAAATGTAAAGTTGTTAACGCTTCATTTAAGTAATACAAACAGCAACAAACACAACATATTAAAAACAAGTGAAATTGTTGCTCTGAGAAGAAATAAAATCATCCAAGCAACAAGTACAACAAAGTGATGAAAATTGGAAGTGATTGATACAAATGAAATATAAACAAAAAGTAAATCAAAGCTCTGCTGGTTCAGTAGTCTAAGCAGCAATGCAAAACAGTGCATGTTTAGATAAGGCCGGAGTTCGAATCAAAAGACGGCTGATGACTATCATAGCAGATATGAAACAGCCAGGTCTTCAAATCTACTTTTCTTATCTTCTTTCAAGCTTGTTAATATTTACAACAAATCCCACAAAAATAACTAATTTTTAATTAAAAGGAAAAAAATGAAAACTTTGATAAAACGAACTTAATGAATCAGTCCGTTCGTATTGAAAGAATCGGAGTTTACTTATGGATTTTCAAATAATGATATTGCATCTTTATTACAAATCTTTCTTGAAAACATTTCGTGATTCTATGAAAGAGTGTATCAAAAATGATTTTCTTAATCGACTTTAACTATATCTCGGCTATATCTGGATCAATGCCCAACAGTTTTTAATTTTAAATGATCAGGTTCAATTACAGCAGCTGTTTATTTTTTTAACGAAAAGTGCTCTAGTTTTCTTAGTTTTGCTTGCCCGATTTCTTAAAACATCGGTTTTGTTATATCTCGGATATATATAAATACATCATCCGATATCAAAAAATAAAAATAAAAAAATAATTTTAATAGCCTGATATAATTATAGCATCTACATTTTTTTAACAAGGCCCTATTTCTAAATTAAATTTTGTATTAATTTAATTTTAAATATCCGGATTTATTACTTCAATAACTTTTTCCACAAAACAAAATTTCTAGTTCGCTTAAAGGTTTAATTTCCTGAGAAACAGTTTTTGCTATAACTGGGTTGGACCGATGTCGAAAATATTTTTTTTTCTTAAATTACTGGACTTAAGTTCTAGACAGTTAACTCCTTTCAACATGGAAAAATTTAATTCGCTTTACAAAGTCAAAACACACAAAACCAAAAAACCAAAAATACTTAAAATATATGCTGTTTTTCGGAGGTTGTTTTAGTTTTTCTAGGGAAATTTTGCCCTCTGCCGATTTCTGAGCATTTCCAGCATCTTCTTCAACAAACTTTAAGAATCTATCACTTTTCTTTGAACTGAATAATGTGGTCCACAGACAGACGGTCTTAGTTTCTGAATTGATCAAGAATACATAGTATATGCTTTATAATGTCTCAGATAATATTTAAGCTATATAATAGAAAAATAAATTTGTATTCTATTACTAAATTCGT
Source organism: Eumeta japonica (assembly GCA_005406025.1). Lineage (NCBI taxonomy): Eukaryota > Metazoa > Arthropoda > Insecta > Lepidoptera > Psychidae > Eumeta > Eumeta japonica. Next base: position 4,621 of record BGZK01005069.1, on the reverse strand, counting down.
AATCCCAATTACATTTTGATTGCGATGGGACCTATCACAAAATTGTCAAATTTAAATACCACAATCGTAAAATAATTTAAAAAACGTTTTTTCTTATTAAATTATTATACTATCTATAACAGGCAGTAATAGAATATGACAAAACATTTGTTTACGACGCAAATATGTCTGTATGTATGCATGTAGATTTACGCGTATATGTATGTGCATGCACACATATAAATATACCATAAATACTGAAAAAGCCAACAAAACAATAATAAAATCAAAACGAATTATTAATTGGAGAAAAAATGTTTTACAAATAATTGTTAAGAAAAAAATGGTCATATTTTTTTCTGTGTATAAGAAATAGCAAAGCGAATACAGCTCACTCTCTTTCGGTTCGAAGTTAAAAAAATACAACCCAATAACACACCAACATCCTTTGCAGTTAATTAGAAAAAACATTAGAAAAGATACAAAATAATTTAAAATTTGACTCATGCCCTTTACAACATACAGTTAAACATAGTAAATCGAAATTTCAAATACCAACATTGTTACTAATTTTAAAACTTAAAAATTTTATAATCACGGATTAGCTCACATTATGTTTTATGTAAAGACAAAAGATACATTTATCAATATGTATGTAAATATATCGAAAGAAAAACACATCTTTGTAACCACAACCAGACAGCACATATTAATTTATGCCGCATTTAATCAAACTCTCAATATGCAGTCCTTCTTCACTATTATTTCTTATATATTTTTTTTAAAGACCAGTAGTCAAATGTGCATTTAATGGTTTCCATAATGTGTCTTTAATATGATTGAATTTTGTCTATTTTTTTTTTTTGTACGCTGCCATTAGTAGAGAAAAAAAACATTCAATAGCTAAAAACGACGGCAATAACAAAAACAATATGTAGTAGTTACGATTCACACCATTTTCGTTGATTTTCCCCTTTATCGGTGTTTAACAATTTCCCCAGTTGTTTTGTATTTGTAATGTAATATCGTCGTCGGTTTCCAGTTGTAGCGTTTTGTAGTTTTTCTTTTTAAGCAAATCTTTTAGTGTTGTCCGTCTTAACACCTCGTTTTATTATTCTTTCATATTTGTAGCATACGCAGGTAGTAGTAAAATTATTTTAAAAATACAAAATCAATAGATATATAAATTCATCGTAGCTTAATACATAAAATTAAATGGCTGTGGACGAAAAATAACGCAAAATATACCCGGGGTCATTATTACAATTTAACGATAAAATACATGATCGTTAATGCTGGGACACAAAGAATCCGTCATACGTTATCCGTCGCCTTTTTCAGCTGACGTAAACGCAACGACGGATAGAGTCCATAATGAATACTTTATTAACGTATAAAAAATCAGCTGTTTACTTGTTTTTTCTTTTCAGTAAAATCTATATGAACAAAATGGATGATATTTTATTTTTCTTTTCAATTTTGGTTATAGTAGAAACCCCACAGCTATATAAGAAAAAAACACATAAAAATCTATTGACAAATATCAAGTGCTCAACGTACGTTAAAAGTTGGCCATCTTTATACTTTGTGTTGAAGAGACGTACTGTATGTGAAAGCACTCATAAAAACATATTTTAATTTAGCTGTCAGTTGAAAAGGCAACGGATAACGTGGATGTGGTTCTATCTGCCCCAGCCTTTAATCATAATCTTGCTAACATGAATGATATACATAAATGCTTTTAAAAATTTTCATTATTATAGCTAATTGGCTCTCATGTGTATTCCGCTGGCTGTAATATTAGTCTAAGTCCAGCTACTTAGTTAAATACGCAGAGCTTGGCGGTGAAGTGGAGCGTGCTCTAAGATGACTTATATTAGTCGTTTGAAAAAATAAGTGTTAAATTGCTCCAGTCAATTTCGTTATTATGTAAATTAAGGAAGTGGACGTAAAAGTAGGCGAAGGAAAATTTTACTTTTTTAAGACTACGATGAGTACTCAAAATTAAGAGTTGTCAACGTCCTGCCAATCGTTTTTAGTTTTGAGCAATTTAATATCGGCAGCACAATAGTAGGCGTGGCAAGCTTAAACATCACCAGGGATAGCGTGATTTTCTAATGGATAAGGAATTTTAAATCTAGTTAGTTTTGAAGCCTATTCGTCCCAAACAAACATACAATCAATGAAATTTTACCCTTTATAATGTTAGTATGACAAATAAATCAAAATAATAAGTTGCGTAGTGTGGCAATATTGCAGTAAAATATTGTGATAGTGGCAACTGCTTAATTTCGTTTTTTCTTTCTTTTTGATTGCCATCTTAATTAAAACATTATTGTGTTACTATATCCCATTGTTTGATAAATTGTTTTAAATTGAAATAAGCCGAGTAAAATAACGACGGTGAATCTGCCAGAGCTACAAATTGTGTAGGAGAAAATGTGAAGCTGCCATATTTTTAATATAATCCTTAAGAATACGAAAACTGTATTGAAAATTTGTTTAAAAGCTGACATGTTTTTAGAGGCGATACTTATGGAGTGGACCCAAAGAAAATTAACAAACTTTTAATTTAAACAAGGAAGACCGTTATACTCGATCGGGTCGAATCTTTGATACTCTCCAACTGCACCTTAAAAGGAAAATTCCATTCCAGTTTCATTACCACATCCACTTATATGTTTCCACCTGAAAACAGTCGAGTTTGCTTACACGTTAAATTTCTTGAGAAATCGGTTTTCGCTATATCTCGGCTGTGTATGAACCGATGTCAAATATTTCGCATATTTTATTTTTAGAGACCAGTCTTAATTCCTATATCAATTTTTTAACCAAAAAATGGGTTTATTTGCTTCTAGATTGAATTTTTTCAAAAGCCGATGTTCGCTATATCTCTGGCCGATATCAAAATAACTGATTTTTTTTACTTTTTGTCTCTAAGCTCGACACACTGGAACTTATGTACTACTATTTTAAACATATATGCGGTTGCTTTAGTTGGTTTTAAGGAAAACTATTCTATCTTATCCGATTTTATCCAAGTTCTCAATTTTTCGTTTGACTATATCCCTTTATTCAAAGACGCATGGAAGAATGGCTGCTCATATTAGCTTATTTCCTATTACTGATTAAAATATACGTATATACTGTTCTGTTACTGTTCCAGTTGCAGTTACAGATACTGTTCCCTTTGCTAGTACCATTCCTGTTACTGATACTGTGTGTTACAAACGCAATAGCAAAATAAATATACCTTAATTTTTGTTTGGTAGATAAGAAAATCCCGTTAAAGGGAATTATTCAGTTTAAACATTTAATAACAATCAAAATATAAACTATATTTTCTTCGAGAGTCTTTATTTTATTATTATCAATTAAAAGTATATTTTAACGCAACTAAAATGAGCAACTTTTAAGTCAGGCCTCGTATTTTATCTTTATATTTATTTTCTTTAAAACATTGTAAAATAATATTTCAAGCAAATGCTGCATTTGAGAGTATTTTTTTTTTTCAAATCTTTTTGCTGCTTGAATCGTCACATTTATTTGGGATTATTTCCACATACACCTTACCAGCTTATTGATGCTTTGACTTAAGATTATTTTTTCATTTCTGTTTTTTTAGATTTCTGTGGGTTTTACAATTTCATATTCTTATTTTACACGTTTCATTTCAACTTATTGTTGTTTTTCTCTTCTTTTTTTTTTGTTTTGTTGCTCTGGCCGTTCATTTGTTTCATTCAAAAACGTCTTAAGAATCATTATAAAAATTTATTAATTATTCAAACTGATTGATTATAATAATTTATAATACTTAGTTGTCGTATTTATGCACGATTTTTACTTTGTTTCTTTTATACTTTTTAAACATTTAATATTTCTTTCATTTCAAGCTTAACAGCATTTGGTTGGATTAAAGTTCAAAAGAAGATATTGACCTGTTGAATAAGCCAGCCTTAGAAATGCCCTAAAATGTTTTCGTATGTGGGACGGTTATATGATTTGGTGGAGTTTGCAAAAGCCAAACTTTTGTTTTGATGGCGAATGGATTGAAAGTGTATTCTAAAGCACATAATGACGTGTAATGGAACGGTAATAACTTGAAATTAAATGATTACTAAAATATCATATTATCAATTATGAATATTCATGAGATGTAATGCAATATCGAATTTTCGATTTTGAACAGACTAAACATATCTCCACCGATTTCAATAATATAGTGGTGAATTAATTAAAGTCAGTATTCGCCATAATGACCCAGTTTAATGGTGAATCAAGGCCAAGGGTCTAATTGTGACCGTAATTATGATTACTGCGTGTAGGCTGCTTATTTATGCTTAGATTTCTACTTTACCGATCCTCGGCTGAAGGGATTTCAGCATGCCGGCAGTTCGAAGTCAACTAGAAATCCCCAAGTCTTAACCAGAAAAAAGGTAGAAAAGATTACATTTGCATGCAGGTGTTTTCTCACAATGGAAACGCTCTGCACCTTTTAAACTGAAAACAGAAAATCTTAAAACTTAAACAGTTTAAGATCGCAATCAACTACCAGGCATATTTCAGGACATCTCGTCAAAAATACTTAAGCTATCTCTACAATTTAAAATTTAAGTCATGATAATAGATTCAAACCCAAAAT
>BGZK01005068.1:0-10066 GCA_005406025.1 Eumeta japonica | reverse complement strand
GTATATTACTTATATAAGAGACAATACGGCCCCGCTATATAATATTAAGTTTAGCTTAATGGACATATTTTTTTAATAGTTTTGTGTATTTTTTGCGGTATGTATTTGGGTACAACGGCAGTAGCAATACGACATCAGGCGATATAGAATTACTACATTAATTATCATTCTGTATTAAAAAACTGGTGTTTACTGGCCATGCTTAGTTGTAGTATACATTTATATTCAAAAAATTATAAATTGAAAAATTTTCCAGACTTAAAAATGCGTTTAAAAATAAACTCGTCCGTGCACTGCTATCCCGCACAAGCACCAACGTTTTCAATACAATCTGTTGGCGCAGTGTTGACATACACAGGCCCTACTAACTCTTGGTCCGCGATCTTACAAAAGTGGCAAAAAAAAAATTGTTTTTTTTATAAATAAAGTTTTGTTATCATTTTGTTTCATTAACCGATTTAAAAAAAAGGAGTAGGTTCTCAATTCAGTTGCATTTTTTTATGTTTTTTACCTCCCGAACTCCATCATTTATTAACTCATTTACTAAATTTTTTTTTTTTTTGGAAAAGTGTGCTTCCATTTTGGTTTAATTTATCCAAAATCAATTTCTGATGATAAAGTTTATGAGAAATTGAGGAGCATCCTCAAATATTGTAGGCAGGGTAGACTGGGTACGGTTGTGACAATTTTGATTTGATCATCCATAGTTGTGCCTATACGCTGGTTAGATAGAAGAAAGATGCTCGATTATATTATACATTTGCCTTCATATAAATACTAAAATTTTGTCGCTAGGTATTATAGTTATTTCACAGAGTAGTTTCAGAAAAAGTGCCCATTCTGTCACATCCGACCCCATACCGGGGGCGGTTCTGACAGTGATTGGGGTCAGTAGTGACATACATAAATAATACTCGAATATGGTTTCAAACAGTTTTGCATCTTTATTCAAATGAAATCAACGTTAAAAATTATCTGTAAGTACCTAATTATTAACAAATCGAAACAAAAACATATATCTTGAGATCAAACACAACCTTAATAGAATATTTAAAAATATGAAAAACTTTAATGAGATCCTAGTTCTTAGCTTAGCTTCTAATCAGAATCATCACAGTTGTGGCAAATACTCCGTCTGTGCACTCTGAGTGAGCCCAGAGACTAAATTTTTCTTGGCATTGCATCCACGTTTCTCCAGGTCTACTATCAGAATAATTTGCTACACAGACCAGACAGAAGTATTCCTCTTCATCGTATGATGATATCCACTTTGTTGTGGGCGGCGTGCCCCATTGTAATAGTAGAACCTGAATCTTCAATTTCATTGGCTTTATCTCGCTTCCATAAGGATCGAAATAAAGGCATACGATTCGTTCCAAGACTTCCCGAAGTTACACGTATAGAAGTACCCTATTTAACATCTTCTTAAGCAGCTGCATAGTTCGTTAAATCGCTCTGACTTCTCCGAGTCTTCCTCACGCGTTTTCTAGACGTCTGAAAGTATGAAAACAAGCTGTAGCCTATGTCACAACCGTACCCACAAAAGCTGTCACGACTGTCCCCACACTATCTTTAGAAATGTAACCTATTATTAACACAATATAGAGTGATTGTTTGAAAGTATAACTACTATTATTTTATCGACTAAAATCTAACTGATAATAAAAATAACAACACTCAATAGTCAATCTGTAAATAAAAGCACAATTAACAAAGAAAAGCAATCAAAAAACCTTATACCAAATATATCACCAGAATACAGTATGGGTCTTCGCAAGCGATGTCGCGTTAGGACGTGCGAGCCGAGCCTTTCTCTTGTACCTTTCGCCGTCCGTTGATAGTTTTGCTAATACGAGCTCTGTCACAACCGTACCCAGTCTACCCCATATATGTAGCAATTTTGTTTTAAACTTCGAATCAAGAATTTTCATTTAGAAAGTATCGTTTAGTGACGTAGAACTGATGAAGAAGACAACAGGTAGCCATCGGCACTCCTCGGCTACAATTCCGTCAATTGTAAACCAATTTCGAAAATTACTTTTTTTGTTTGAACGGGAATACTTCCGGAATTGTTCCACAGTCACCAAGGATCTGATGATGGCATCCCAGGGAAATCGAGGGATACGCTCAGATATTATAGACACGTATAGTGAGTTTGAGGAGTTTTTTTTTTTGTTGTCCAAGTTTTTGCATCTGGTAGTTATCATCTCATGCTGTGGAGCTACTGCTGAAAGCCACAGTACTCTTAAACTGTTAGAAATTAGGGGATAATGCTGCGATTTGTCGCCAGAAACTACTCTTCAATGGCTATTAGTAAAAGCTAGTATACATCGAGTTAAAATTAATTACTTAATAATCTAACTACAGATTTTATATTCATTTATATAATTCTAACCTGACAATCATAGCAAACAGAGTGCAATCATTTAATGTGGAATTGAATAAACATGTAATGAATTGTAAATTTTTTATATTTTTTTAGAATAAACATAATTTACGTAGTTTACATAAGAATAACAAGTTTGGGCCTGGAAGTGCTTTTCTCTTCTGATTTTCAATAGCTGTTTTTTAAATGTTTTTTTAAAAAAATTAAATATGTTTTTGAAGGCAATTTTAATTTATTTTTTCAATAAGAATTTGGTTTCATCGCTTGTCAACATATTAAATTTATTTACAAAGCTTAAAACTTAGTGCTAAAATTACGTTTTCATTTAAATTTTTCGTGGCCGGAGAATGAAAATATGAATAACAGATTTAGTTGTCGTTCAAGGTGGCCGACAACCGGCTAATTTGACTTCTGATTGTTCGTCTCCCTTTCAACCGAATTCCATATTTGTATACAAATAATAACCATTGCTTCCCTTTCGTTCGGATTTCGCGACGTGCATTCCACTGAGAAGTCGGCCACTAAAATATATATTTACGAACTTAAGGTTCTAGCTTGAACTTCACGCGGCGGGCTCGGCCGACAACAGCTAATGGTCGGCCGCGACACTTTCCGACACGGAATAGGCGGCTGAAAAATGTTAAAATTTTCGATCGACAATAATAATAATATATATACATATCGTGTTTGTAAGCATGTCATTTTTTACGGAGTATCATAGTCGCCATTCAATGTCGCCTTTGTGGTATTATAAAAGAAAAAAAAAATCGTGGAAATGGCGAAGGTTGGAAAAGAAAGGGCAAAAAAGATAAAAATAACGAAACAAAAAGAATTAAAGGAAAAGTTAAACCTAAAATGAAATGAATTTTTTGTCATGTGAAATGTGTATAGTGATGCAAAAAATGACGGCGACAAAAGCATTGACGAATGTGTGTGTGAGATGGTATCATATGTTTTTTTTTATGGGGTATTCGAGGGATAAATGAGTAGGCCAGCCATCAGAAAGTGGATGGTCACCGCCGCCCATAGGCACTTGCAATTGCAGAGGAATTATCATTTTGTTGCCGACCGTTTGAAAAAGAATAGGATACCTAATAGAGAGGGCATCGGATTGATAAAAGGGGCAAGAAGGAATGGACCACCGGAACTCTCATTTACTGGACGAAGAGCAATAGCCGAAATTGCTACTTGACGCCCGGATTCTGTGAGAGTTTGGTATTTCACCGGCCGAACCGGTCCATTTTTGTATACAGCCGAGTTGGCTACAGCATATTCCTTTTGGGACAGCCAAGTATATCCTTTTCAGAAATAAAACTTGTAGTAATGCTGTTGAATTAGATTGTGCATATGATTACTATCTTAACACTCATAAAGTCCAGTCACAAGATTGTATTTCACACTAACTAGTAGCCTGTATTCTGCTCTGAACACAATCCTCTATCCAGCGAGCCTCGGCAAAATCGATTCAGCCGTTTCGGAGATTAGCTCAAACAAACAGACAGACAAAATGTCTGTCTATTTGGGATTAGCTAATCCCGAATGCTTGTTCGGGATTTGGTAACGTGTAAATAACAATACGAGTTTATGACAAAACCTTTATTACGAAAACACAGAAAGAAACTTGATACAATTTAAATTTTACATATTATCGTCACGTGTACCAACATTCTAAAATCATCTTACTCTGTCGCCTTATCTACTACTCGTACTTAACAGCGTGCTCTCGGACATAGGGCCAATTAAAAATAAAACGTATTCCATTTTCTAGCGTAATGGGAAAATGGATCTCGCTCCAACATAAAACTACACTGAAAAAAATAATTTAGCTCAATTGTTTAGCTAGCCCCATTTTACACAAATTTTCTTTATTTTTTGTAAAACTTTATTTACTTTTAAACAAACTGGTTTATTTACTAACAGTAAAAGCTCGGTAACAAAACTTGATTAGCTGCACTAGCTAAACTTTTTGTTGAATAGGAACGTAACTGTTTAGCTCTATACTTAATAATGCTTTTAGTAAATATTATGAATCTTTTAAACAAACTTTTATTTTATTAGCTATACCTTGTAAAAAGGATTAGCTATTTTGTAACAAATTGTTTTTTAATAATTATACCTAAGCGGTTTTAAAATTCCATATGGAATTGAGTTAGAATGCAAGTTCAAATTCTAAGGTATTATGTTGTTAAAGCGACTGATTTCAGTATGTATTTTCATGAACATTATATTTGTTTTTTCATCACATGTACTCGTATACAATTCAATATTAACTGCTGGATATGGTTTCTTCTGAATCGAAAGCTCTAACGTTATTAAAATGAAAAGAAAAGCGATATGCTACTACACTCCTTTTGATAACGATCTATTCAAAGATCTATATTATTATATATTTCCAAAGAAATAATTTGTCTGCTTTTAAGTAATTTCTATTTGTTTGTAATTTTAATATTCAATATTATTATTTTCTTTTAAATCAATTGGTGTCTATCATCAAACACAGTTTTTTTAAATTAACAAGTACTAAATTGATTTGCTTAAAAGTTAACACATTCCACCTAATGAAAATAATCTTGCTTGAAAATATGCCAACTTTTGCCCACATTTATCTCATCAATGACATGATTTGTTTATTCATAAGCATAGTTTGTTAAGAAGTTAACAAACACCGTGTTTGCCTAAAAGTTCGTATACTCCAGCCAATACAGCTCGACTTATTTAAATATACAAACTTGTCAATGTTTGTCTATTTTGAATCAGTTGGTTTGCCTATTTATAAAGATAGTTAATTTGTATATTAACTAATTCTTTACTAGTTCGTCTAAACAAAACGAAACTTTGCTTAAAGTATTCGTTTTTAGTGAAACAATAGCTAATGCAGCCAAATTTCCTTTAAAGTACGTAGTTTTTTATAAGAACTTACAAGTTAGTTAGCGTACTTTTTAGCAAACTTCAGCATAATGTAAAATAAGTTGTAATAAAATTTACCAGTTTGTCCCGATATTTTGTAGTTAACTGACGTGTGAATCAATGGTGGTTTACTTGTATTGAATTTAATAGTTTTCTATTTACTTTTTACACCATATAATAAATGCTAAATGTTTTTATAAACATTCCGTTGTACCAGTGCACAATCAGTTTGCTCGCAGTTTCATTTCAATCGAAACCGCTATTTTTTCATTGAATTTTAAGTTTGTTCAAATTTTCTCTTAACCTGTGGTCATAATTATAAATCTGTGTTTTTATCTAATAGACTGTTTAAAGTCGTGGTATCTCACCGAATTTATTAAATGTAATCTGTGATGGGGTACTGTTCAATTTTAGATAAGTTTTTGGTAAGTTTGTTAGTCAATTCTCTGGAAAAATATAAATATTAGGCGCAAACTGGCCAGTGATCAACAATTATTATTGATTATCTATAAAAACCTACAAGAATAAATAACAATCTATGGACGGGAAAACACTTGAAGATTATCTCTGTTCGTGGGGTCTGGCCATGTACGTGGAAAAATTTAAAGGTAGGTGTTCTATTTATATTAGATTATTATGCGTTTTACAATTTTCATGATCGTCACTAGAATTACATTTTTACCGTTACTAAGCTTTTAAAATTTAATTATCAATAATTTCATAACTAATACTTTACAGTTTCGCTTTAGTTTCTGGAATATAAGTGAGTACAATACAACTCTGATAGGTACTATAATATATACTTCATAAAACAGTTAAATATATATATACTGGTTTAGGAATTTATATTACAAGTTTATAACAATTAAAACTACAAAGTACAGATAAGAACTTAAATCATAAGTATGTTTGTTTCACTCTTTAAAATACTTATCCATTTTTAATTTATGATAATCGTCTAGGTATATGATCTGAGGTTTTAGATTTATTCATATAAACAGCAAAATTATATTTTAAAAGAAATGGATTTCAATCAAATATCCTAGGAACTAAACTCCTTTAATTAAATTATTGTTCAATTCAAAAGGGATATACTTGATATGTTTCAGAAAAAAATTAAAGATATTAACATGTTACAGCTGCTGTCTCAAGAAGATATTAAAGAATTGATACCTATATTAGGACATCGTGTTAAATTAATTGCAGGAATCAAGCAATTAAAACAAATTATTGATAAGGCATTTCCAACAGAAGAACAAGAGGTAAATACAAACACTAATAATGTCCACATTGTACATACTTTTATGGTCTTAAACTATTAATAAATTCTGTGCTTTGGGAACTAAGGCAATGACAAAAGTAACTTCCATGTTCTGAAATGTTCATGTTGAAAAATTTGCTTCTAACCGGCATTCTCATTATTTATTGTCATTTTTAAGTTGTGCCTACTGCTTTTACGTTTACTTAATTTTTGAATTTACCTAATGTGCAAAATGAATTTTTGTGCTGTCTAAAGTTGCTGCTTGAAATGCCTGTATTTTTAGAAAATGAACATTTAATTTGTTTTTCAGCAGAATGTACTCAACATAGGAGATGTTATAAGCACATCAACAAATGATATTTCATTATCTTCAATTTTGAACACTCATGAATATTGTATAATACTATCTGATGTTCCTGCCAAAGAACCACATACATCTGTACGTTTGTATATTTATACCACTCATAGAAGAATTCAACTTTTTATGGACAGAAGGTATAGATATAATTACTTCCTCATTCAAAGGGAAATTATTCTTTAAACTTGCTCTTATTATAGGAGATAACCTTGGTATTCATACAATTACTGGTTTTAATGAAGCTTTTTCATCCAATTTTCCTTGTCATGTAATGTATCAAAGAAATATTAAAAGACATTGTTATGAAAATAAAGAAATACTTCGTAATTCTGAAATATAGGAATCACAATTAGCTATGAACAATTCTTCACTAACAGGTATAAAAGAAAAATGTGTGGTTGTCTGTTGCAACTTTTAATTTATTTAACCAGTTCGGTGTAGATATAATGCATGATATACAGGAAAGAGTTGCTAATTATGTTTTTTCTTTTCTATTAAGTAAATATATAAATGATTTAAATTTTTTACAATTGAAATTTTAAACCACAAAATAGTCAGCTTTGATTATGGGCCAGACTGTGACAAAAACCTTGCATACTGAGTATGGACCATATTCTTAAAGGCAAAATAAAATTATCCGCTGCAGAAATGTTAACATTTATATGTTATTTTGGTCTTTAGTTGGTGAATACATTCTATATGGCGAACCAAACTGGGATCTTTATATTGCCTTAAGAAAAATCCTTGAGTTGGTAATGTCTCGAAAAGTAAATGAAAGTCTGTGTAAACTTTTGGAAGTTTTGATAAATGAACTAAACGAATTGTACTTGTCACTATCTAATCAACATCTCAAGCCGAAATTTCATTTTCGTACATTACCCTTCAATGATCATGAACTTTTGGCCCAGTTGTTAATTTTTGGTATATGCGATATGAAGCAAAACATAGATTGTCCAAAATTTCAGCCCCATCTTCATTTAATAGACGTAACCTGACACTGTCATTGGCAACTAAGCATCAATTGCAGCTTAATGAAATTTTTAAACGGTCACTTAAATCAGACGTGTACTACTGCTGCTGAAAACATGTAACAAAAGAAACATTTGAGAAAAATTGAGTGCTTTAAGTCTCACATCAACAGAAACTATAAGTCATATTGCATGGGTTAAATATAAGGGTATCAAATATAAACCTGGAATGATAATTGTACAAGATATAGGAGAAACAGGAGAAGTTTATTTTATAGGTTATCAAAACTGTGTTTTGGTAAAACATGATAATGTCATTTTGAATGTAAACCTATGTCCACTATTGAATTTGATGACCATGTTCATTGTCTTCAAGTTACTCTGAACCCAAGGAGGAAAATATATATGTTGATGTAAATGCATTAATATCTAGTGTACCATATCATATGAATATTATTTCAAATGGAAACAGATATGTTACATTAAGATACTTCTAAGAAAAGAGTATGATGTTATCTCTGTTTGAATGTACATGTATAATTTAAAAATAATATGTAAGTAAACTTTTAAGTAAAAACCACTACTTCAGTCATATGTGACTTCTTTAATATTTGTATTTTTTTATCATAGCAATCAGATAGCAGTAATTTTAATTTCATGGAAATTGTATAAAATGTTTATCACCATTTTGTAGTCACGTAGAAGCTCTATAATTTTTGTAAAATTATCGTTTTGTATAGCATATCAGTAGATTTTAAGACATTGTTGAAAAAAATATTAATGGGTTGATCTACTTACTTTTTTGGTAGCAATTTATACTGGTTTCAGTCAGCTGTTTTGTGACCTAAAACAATCAATTGTTTGTCTGGAGTTATGATCCACTGGGTAAAGCTGAAAAGCTACTTTATTTATATGTTGAGTTATTTTACCATATCTAATCATGTGGGTAGTTGTTAATTAAAAAAATCAGATAAGATATTTTACTTATAATTCCTTAATTGATGGGACATTGTTGAGTTCACCTTAAAAATATTTCTAATATTTTATTTTTCATGTTATAATATAATATTATCAAAATTTATAATAGGAATTTTTAGGGGTATAGTTAGATTGTCCAGTTTTTATTTAACTGTTTTAAGCAGTATTTAGGAATGATAGTTGTTTGAGTTATTTTGTAAGATACAGCCACCAACTATGTTACGAAAAGTAAAAACCATAGAAATTTGAGAATCAATACTTTCTTTGACTTTTCTTAATAGTTTTGACTGTCTATGACTATCTTACAAAATAGCTCAAAATATACATAAACTGAATTGCTCAGCTTGAAATGGGACCATAATTGCAAATAAACTATTGATTGTATTTAGCAAAACAGTTAAGTAAAACTAATAGCAACTGTAGACAAACCTCTGGTTCACTTTACCAAACGGTTAAGCTAACAATAGATAAGCTACTTGGTAACTGGAAACAGCATTTGCTTATATTCTGCAAAAAGTTTGGTAAAAACTAGACAAAAAAGTACTTGTAGACAAACCTTTATTTCAGCTTTAATAAATGGTTAAGTTATCAATAGACAAACTAATTGATCACTATAGCGCAACGTTTGGTTGTGTTCTGCAAAACAATTTGGCAAAAACAAACAATGTAATTAGTATCTATAGGCAAACCTTAGGTTCCACTTTGCTAAGCTGTTAAGCTAATAATAGATAAATTAAATGGTAACTGGAGCACAGCGTTTGCTTATATTAAACAGTAGGAAAGAGACAAAATAATTAGTTCCATTAAACAAACCTGTGTCTTCACTTTGTTAAATGGTTAAGCTAATTATAAACCAACTAATGGTAGCTGCAGAGTTACGTTTGCTTGTAGTCTATACAAGAGTTAGGCAAATAATAAACAAAGTAATCAGTGGCTGTAGACACATTTTCGGCACTATTTTACTAAATGCTTCCTTAAAAATAAGCACAAAGTTTATCTGATCACACGTGAGCTGTGCAGCTATATTGGATATAATTTGGTTATTGTCAGTCAAATTATAACTAATAATGCAAGCGACTTTTGAAGTAAATAAATATAATTTGGCAATATAAAAGCAAACTTTTTTACTAAACCTGTTTTGCAATTAATAACAAAGCAGTTGGTGAGTCACAATTTTTAAGCTATTCCTAGCTAGAATTTAGCTATAT
>BGZK01005067.1:0-10066 GCA_005406025.1 Eumeta japonica | reverse complement strand
ATATAGAGTTGTTTTCAGTAGCCAATTCTAAATGAAATAAAATGTGCAAAAACAAGTCCAAATAAATAGCCTTTACAAAACGCTACTTTATTCAGCTCTGTGTACTGTAGTATTTGAGATGCTCATATCTAAAGTGTATTGGCATTTTCAGAGAACACAGTATGCACAAACACTAATACTAACTTTGGTAGAAAAGTTCAGTGTAAAACTTTGGCATGTTACAGAAAAAGTCAGAAATCAACAACGCTATTGTGTTTTATTATAATCATGGCGAATTCACTACAATTGACGATCGACTGGCTGAATAAATCTGTCAGACAAAATATAGTATGACAGTTTTGTTCAAATCTGCTAATAAACACACATGGACTAAAGGGCCTCCTTCTTATTAAATTAACTTGCTTTTTAAATATGTGATATTTACTTACACACCTTGTCTTTGAATCCCAAATCGCAGACTGTGGTTTCGTTAATATTGTTCATTTTCAAAGTAGTATTCTGAAAGGAAAAGAAACATTATAATTGGAAAAAGTGCAGAACATACATAAACTACATAAATTAAGCTTACATGTACACGTTACATACATATTTATAAAAGCATTTACCCGCTTGACCATGACATTCAAAAGAAGTAATATCGCTTTTTAATAGTTTGGCAAACCTCTCTCGGATAAATCATCCGAAAACGACTATTGATAATAATACGAAACGAACTCACAAGAGTCGGTTTGTTTGTGGCAACAAATCTTTCGATATAAGGTGTTAAAGAGAAAATATTAAAACAACTTTAGCAATATCGAAAACTAGCTTAAACATTTAATTTTGAACATTTAATATTTCTTCACTTAAAGCTCGAAAATGCGAATGTTAATTTTTATTTTAATTATCGAAATAAAATAAATATCGAATTTTTTGTTCGAAAATTGTTTGCTTTGAATGTTCGTAAATACGAATTTTTTGGTCAAGCGGGTATTTTACATTTATAAAGTATATATTTTATTACACCTTCACATACGGTGTAGGGGTACATATATTTAATTCCGTTTGTAATTTTTTCAATATTCATTTCCGACCCTATAAAGTATATATATTCTTGATCAGCATCAATAGAAAAGTTATTTAAGCGAATTCCGTCTATCGTGTCTGTTGAAAAAAACGTTTCTAGAGAAAACCATGAGAGCTAGAAACTTAATTTAAACGCTAATCTCTCAAATCATCGTGCGGACAGGTTGCTATTGAAATTCACAAAATCGGTTCACGGTGCAAAATTTACATTTGTTCTGAAAATTCTGAAAATTTTTTTGTGTTAAAGCAAATATTCCATTGGTCATTAATGATGACATATATTCGAGATATACAAAACCGATCTCTGAAGAAATCGGGGGTTTTATGAACTAAAAAAAATTTTTTTTTTTGGACATCGATCCATATATAGCCGAGATATAGCAAAATCCGATTTCTCAAGAAATTAAACCTTTAGCTGAACTGGAACACGTTCTAACACAAAAATGAGCTTGAAGTCGTAAAAGTAGATATCTGAGCAAAATATTTTTTTTTTTTGACAATAATATATAGCCGAGATATATGGCAAAACCGGTTTCTCAAAGAAATGGGACTTTTGGTAAACCTGAACACTTTTCGTACCGAAATAGACCTGAAATAAGAAAACAAATATACGTCTGAAAGCAAAAAAAATTCTTTTGGACATCGGTCAGATATAGCCGATATATATCAAAACCGATTTCTACTACGGTAGTAAAAAATATAGATATTTTTTAACAAAAAAAAATGGACCATAACTTAGAAATCAAGAAGCAAACAAAAAACAAAATTTTTTTACATCTGCTTATATGTACATATTTATGTGTATATAGTCGAAAAGTGAGTGAAACCGATTTCACATGAAATTTTAATTTTTTAACCGAGGATGTGGATACGGTAGTGAAATATTGATATTTGAAAGCAAAATTGATTGCCTATATATAGCCGGGTATATTTTGAAATCAGATTTGTGATAAAGCAAACATTCATTAAAAGCATTTTTAGTGACGAAAAAAATTATTTGCTTTTACTGAACATCTAAGTGTGTGTACATTGACGTTAGTTTTGTGAAGGGTATTTAAGATTCGGCCCGGCCGAATATAGTTTTCATACTGTTCAATTTTATTAAAAAATTTGTAGATACATTTCAGTTCTATTTTTCATACGTATACTTTTGTTGATCGTTTTTTAAGTTTATTGTGGGACAGACAAGGCGGTGAATCAAACTGCTTTTATTAGACATCCTGCTCAAAACTATGTATGCCTATGCAGCTGCATCTAAATATTTGACCTCACTTCTCATTCCGTACTTTATTGTAAACAAAGCAGCTTCATAACAAAGCTGTTTAAAATAGCTTATATATGTAAATAAAAAAATCAATTTCCATATACTGCGGGTTATTTGTGTACACAAAAATTACTGAGACTAGAAAATTATGCGATAATAATCGATAAATAACGTGAATAGATAGCTAGCTCATGAATATATTGCTTGATTAACCTTTAACTCATTTGTTTTTTTTTTTTTATTGGCTTTCTTCCTGCTATTATTTCACTATTATGTCTTATGTGTGTCTTCTTATATATTATAATTCTTGCTTCTGAATGGAGATTTGACAATCGTAGCAATAATATACTAGGAAAATTGTAGGGGTGGGGTAAAGAGATTACGACTTGTCCATACAGCATAGTAATGTTTGCTTGGCAATACCACCACACAAAGCATCATGTCAGTTTTCAGTTCAAACAAAATTACCACATATTCAAATTAAAGTTCGACTTATGTAGAAATATTTTTACCACTATTTAAACAAGATCAAAAAAAAAAAACAAATGTGATTCATTTATAAAATTTTGTTTTAAATTTTCGAGGGGTAAAGCTTACTACCACGTCAGAATGTAATGCAACAAATTTCACCTCAAGTTAAAAGGTAAAAAGCTTTTCATACAAAACTATTTACAAAGTGATGAAAACTTTGCTCTTTGCTTTGGCGGCTCACTGTGGCAGCTTTTCCAAAACTCCAGCTACTGCAAAAAGTATAACGTTTTAATGAAAAAATGAATAAAAACAAATAAGAAAGCTATATTCGGCTAGGCCGAATCTTAAATACCCTTCACAAAACTAACGTATTTTCTGTACCAAAAAGTGTTCAAGTTTACCAAAAAGTCCAGTTTCTTGAGAAATCGGTTTCATATATCTCGGCCATAATAAATGGGCCAATGTTAAAAAGTTTCTTAAAATAATCTGTATTTTACTACTATGGTCCATTTTTGAACCAATAAGTTAATTTCTTCAACAATCGGTTTTTGTTATATATCGGCTATATATGAACCGATGCCTAAAAATTTTTTCTTTGCCTTAGACATCTATTCTTGTCTATTTCAGGTATTTTCAGTACCGAAAAATGTTCAGGTTTACCAAAAGTCCAATTTCTTTTGAAATCGGTTTCGCTATATCCCAGCTATATATAGACCGATGTCCAAAATTTTTTTTGCTTAAAGTCTATACTACCATTTTTGTATTAAAAGTTCAGTTTCTTTGAAATCGGTTTTCGCTATATCTCGGCTATATATGGACCGATGTCCAAAAATTTTTGTTTTCAGATATCTATTTTACGCCTTACATGGTCATTTTGGTGTTAGAACGTGTCAGTTCACCTAAAGTTCAATTTCTTGAGATATCGGTTTTCGATATATCTCGGCTATATATGGACCGATGTCCAAAAATTTTTGTTTTACTTTAAATTAGCTGTTGTTTACTATTATATGTTTTGGCACAAAAAACGTTTGTACTAAACCGCCCGACTTCTTGAGAATCGGTTTTAGCTATATCCGGTTATATATGGACCGATGACCGAAAAAATTATTTTGCTTCAAATATCTATTTTTACGACTATGCCCATTTTGTGTAGGAAAGTGTTCAGGTTTACCAAAAGTTCAATTTCTTGAGATATCGGTTTCGCTATATCTCGGCTATATATGGACCGATGTCCAAAAAATTTTTACTTAGAAGCAGCGGTAGTTCACTACCATATGTGTTTCTTAGCACAGAAGGCGTTTTAGTTCATGAAACCCCCGATTCCTTCGAAATCGGTTTCGCTATATCTCGGCTATATGTGGACCGATGTCGAAAAAATTTTTTCGCCACTAATGACTAAGTCATCTCCGAATATTTACTTTAAATCGAAAAAAAATTCAAAATTTCCATACAAAATGCAAATTTTTGCCGAGGTACCTTCGGTTTTTCGGATATATCTCAGTCATTCGTTAACCGATTTTGCTGAATTTAAATAGCTTCCTCGTGGACAATATGCAACATATTAGTGAAGAACGAAGTTTCTAAGTCAAATAGTTTTCTCAGAAACTTGATTTCAACAACTCACAGACGGACAGACGGACATCGCTCAAATAACTTTTCTATTAACGCTGATCAAGAATATATATACTTTATAGGGTCGGAAATGAATATTGAAAAATTACAAACGGAATCACAAACTTATATATACCCTTACACAGTATGTGAAGGGTATAAAAAATAAATGAATAAAAACAAAAATAAATATTGAAAATCCCGTTTAACAAGTCAGTGTTAAATTTATCACATTACTTGCGCATTCCCTGACAGTAACGCCAAAATGTACTACCTTCAAATTTATTAAGATGCATTTGTTAAAATTAAATTTTATTTGTTTTGGCCAAAACCATATTTTAACTCACTTTATAAAATTACAAACATACGTAACTTACTTATGCATATATTATTTTCGGCAAATTTGTTTTGTATATTGTTTTTTTTATGCATATATGTACATGCACCCAAGTATATAATCTCGGATTTTGGTAACTTCTGAAAGATTTAAGATATCGTGTTAACTTGCCGGATTGAAAATGCTACTGATTTTATGGGCCTAGAGAACGATCATATTTACAAATATAATAAACAATTTTATTTAAAGTATACGTACATACCGAGACTATTACATTCAAACTGGCTGTTCATGAAAATATGTTTTATTTGTTTGAAAATACAACCATTTTACATATGTATATACATAATGTATGTATATATAGGTGGATCAAATTTTATTTATTACTTAAGAGAAGCACATTGCGATTCATCTTCCACGACAAATTAAAATCAAATTTCGGCTTCCGAATGTTTGAGAAATTCTTTCTTTTTTTTGATAAGGCTTATCAGAAGGTTGATTTAAATTTAATTTCATCCTACGAATTGTTGTAATAATCCTAAATTATTGAGTACCGTTCTTAGCTGCTTTTTCAAAATACATACTTTCCTTCTTATTATTATACAAAGTTATCCTGGCAAAGTTCAGCTCTCTAGATCTTAATAGTTCAAAGTTACAACTAATTTTTATTAAAAGATTCATCTGTATTTGGTTTTGCGTATACGAAACTGAATACAGTAATACATAGAGTATGTTAAAAGTTATATAAAAATATAATATGTATGTATGTATATGTTAACACAACGTTGATGATATAAAATTTTTTTTTAAGCTATTTATTTATTTTTACGACACTTTTTCGATATTTCGATGCCCTTTGAATTTATCTTCAGGAAAGGTACATTTTCGTACTTTCTTTTTGTTGTAGCAGTGCAGAAAATGCTGAAAACATATTTTCCCGAAGAATACAAGGGCATCGAAATAAAAATAAATAAACAAACAAGACAAAAAAAGCAAAGGAGCATTAGTATTTTAATCAATATTTGGTATTTGAGTAATTTTGCAATTTGTTGTTTGAAAAATTTTTTGTGCGGCTTGGTTCTTTTCGCTTTCTTTGGGCATATCACATATCTAATTCTGAACTTTTATAAACATGTATCAATTTTGTAAGTTCAGATAGCATGCATATATTTATCAGTTGCAGGTAAAAACTTTACATTTATAGCAAATAGTGTCAAAGAAAAAACAAGTGTTTGACCAAGAGGACCAAATCTCGTATCCAAGCCATTAATAAATTTCGATAGTTTTTGTTATGCATGCAGGATTTGATCTCGATATCTTAGTTTTTAATTTTGATTTAAAGACATGAATTAAAGGCATTGCAGTAGAAGTTGATATATTTGAGCTGCTAAACTCTCAGTAACTTCTTCGAAAGGCCTTAGGGTTAATGAGTATTATGGAAAATATCAATCCTTGGAGATACACAAATTTGTTCATAATTGTTGAGATGTGTTATAAGTTATTTAATTTGTATGTAAATACACGTACGTATATACAGATACGTGTTGCTTGCCTAAATTATTTTTCTCGCTTTTGGCATTTTGTTATAACATATTTTCGTAAAACTGCCAAATGTTTGTTTGATATCATACTAAGTATTCGCTTTAGATATTCGCATACATTTTAGCGTATGCGAACAAAAGAATAGCGAATAGTTCGCATATTCGAATACGAACATTCGTTACACCTCTAGTTATCCCCACATTCATACATACATATATATGGATATTTGCCATTCTCTGGTGATTATATAGTTACATACATATACTTTACTAATAACAAATGCTTTAATAAAGTTTTTAGCCAAAAACCTAATATACAAATTACCAAAAAAAAATTGTAGGTTTGATAAATTATTTGTCAGAACTGGCATAAAACACAACATAAATATTGTTGGGTTAACAAAATATTATTATACAAAGATAAAACTAACAAAAAGAAATTTAATTTGACAAAAAAAAAATTTGTCATAACAAATTAAAAACTCAACAAAATTGCTGTTTGACAAAATTTTGAGTAAAAAATATTATTATTATATTATTTAACAATTTTACTCAATAATACATATATATTTTTGCAGTTAGATAAAAATTAAATAATTGATCTACCGCGCTCTGTTCCTTCTTCAATATAACAGAATCCTTCGTAGGCTGGGGATTAAAAATAATTTAATTGGATTTTTGTAGTCAAATACAACATTCATTTTATCTCTATTATTTATTTATTTGTTATTTGTTATTACGTTTTTACGTGTTATACGTTTTGTCTATAAAAACAAATACAAAAAGAAATTGTAATAAATTATTTTGTCTATATCACAATCACTTTGAATCCGATATTTATAAATCAATTAATTTGATTTAGCTCAATAGATTATCTGGTTACTAAAAGATATGTACTGAAGAGGTATATTACGAAACACATCTTATATACCCTTTTAGTAAGGGTATAAATTCCACAAATATTGTTGGAAACAGTTTATAGAATATTTTGTATTAATGAACCAATAACACATAGTTTTTAAGCCTTATGGTATTATATCAAAAGAAAAGTTGAAAATATAAAGAAGTAAATGAGCCATTAATTTCCAAATAAACTTAGTGTTCCACTTTACTCCCTGGTGTCACTTTAACCAACTGAAACCCCTCATAACGTATATATTGCAATATATATTTTTTTTCTTTGTAATTTTATCGAATCTTCGCAATGGAATAACAATAACAGTATCAGACTTAACGCTAAGGTTTTATATATGTTTATAATTTATTAATGGAAATGTGAAATAATTTTTCCATTATCCACTGTTACGCAATATTATTTGTGGAATTGCTGATTAGAGCTGCAGTATCCCCTTTTTAATCTAATGTCGCCACGATGGTTGAAAATACTGCGTGCAAGGGAGATTAGGATGCTACTCAAGTATAATTAAATATTTTCCTGCGGCCTTGACTGCTCCACTCCGCTTGAGCTGCGTAGAGGTGGCATGAATTCAACAGGTCTTTGTGGTTTCTAGCCGCCACCATAAAGAATAGTTGGTTTCCGGCGCTACATCAAGATTTTCCAGATATTCTTTAAACGATGCGGTTTTTCAGATGCTAATTAGTTTCTTAATCGTATTGTACATTTTATAAGTCTGGCTTTATGCTGGTGAGATCAGTGTTGCTGCCACTCCCTTCTTACTCATCTCTTTTCACTTACAATATGTTGAATATCTGAAGAGAAATCACGATTAAAACTATGCTGCTATTAGGTGGTACTTGCATGTTCATCATTTTGCTGAAGTTTTCAATGCTCAATTCTACGTCACCAGGTGTTCTTAGTTGGATGCTTTCCGAGCAATGGCTACCGAGGTAATTTTAAATATCAGCCAATTGATACGGTTTACTGCATTCATATGTGTGAAAGGTAATTCATATCTTTGTAGAATGTGTATGGATACAATAGTAGGAGAGCGGTAGGAAGACAAATCTAGCGAGGCCTCAACATCCACTTATTCTCTGCAGATGCTCTTTGGTGACACCAAAGTCTACAACATCTGGAATTTTTGTCTGTCTGACAGCCAATATGTAGGTTCCCACTTGGGATGACGTCTAAGCCCATTTTGTAATTGTGTTGAACAATGTTCGAACCCTAAAATTAGACGGGAACCCCAGTATGTGTGTTTTGTAGTCGCCAGCTACCAGAAAGCGAGTTCCAAGAGATTTATAAAATTCCTCATATTGATCCGCAGAGATTACGAATTTAGAAAGCGTAAATTGATTCTATATTTTGGTCAAAATGTTCTATGCAAATTTTCGCTGCTTGAAGATACTCCTCACTAATATTATCTTAATCTTAAATATCCTCCACCAAAGTGTGTAAAATATCCTTCCCAAAGTGTGTAAATTAAAATATTTATTGGAACTTACTGTATTCTCTTCTAACAGCACTAAGCTAGCAACGCGATAATTTCTAAATTCCATGCATAAACTTTTTTTATATTTTATTCTATATTGAAAATACCAAATTTTTATGTGAACATACGTCAGCAAATGAAATGTTAGACAAGAAGCGATAAATGGCAATTACAATTAAAAGGGAGATAATGTACAATTTTAAAACACTTCAAGGAAGACCAGTTATAAAAATTTATAAATAACAGTTCGGTGGTTAACAGCATGTAACCAATTGTAAGGAATGCAACTGGTGCAAAAGTACGAAAAGAAGTGGTGTGAAGAAATTGGCAAAATTAAAAAGTCCACCATAAGATAACTATCGAACAGTTAAACAGTTACTAGGAACAGAGCAACGGCTAAAGCGCAAAGTTTCGTGCTCCTTCGCCCCATATTGCAAATTTTGCGCTCTCTGAAACAGATGTCTGCTCTAACTATTTATCGATATCACATAATATACAAAATATATTTCTTCCGCCCTTTGCAAATTTTTCACGAATTTTTACACTTTATCGCCGAGCTTGCTCTTTTTAAAGTGCATTGATTTTATAAACTATATAAAATTTAATTTTGCATTTTGCAAAAGTTTCGCGAATTTTCATGTTTTAGCAGCAGGTGTCTACTTTGTTATTGTCTATCGATTATGGGCAGTTAAATTCAAAATCTATTTCTACTTTGTTTCCGCGAAATTTCGCGCCTCTTGACCGAATATGTTCTATTCAAAAGTGCGTCGATTTCATAAACTATTCAAATGTAGTTTTGCACTTTACATATTTTTGCGGATTTTGCGTTCTTCACTGAATTTGTGGTTTTCAAAAATCGACTATTGATTCATTGTAATTTTTTGTATGCGTTGAATTTTTCGCAGAATATTTTAGTTGTTTATTTTTGAAAATATTTTGAAGTAATTTTATAAATTTTTGCAAAATTTTTACTCTTTAGCTTTCGTTAGGTTTTGCTTTGCAAATCTTGACTTTTGCCTACAGTTTCTCCACACTTAATACTATCTATCGAATATTAAATATGCATAAAGATTTAAAATTTTATTTTTATTGATTCGTCACTATGAGGAACGTTAATTTATACATTCGTAATAATTCTGTAATGCCCTAATAATAATAACAACTTCCATTTCCATCATGAAATTCATTGAAAATGAAATAAATATCAAAAATATCAAAACAAATATGATGTATGCTGAAAAGCTTGCATAGAGCTTTTCAACAAGTAAAATATCTATTAGCATACGTAAGGGCATGTACTTAAATGTAAAATATGGTGTATACACGATATGCTACATGTATCAAAATCATTTGTTGACGTCGTTAACAAATGCCAGACATATTT
>BGZK01005066.1:0-10068 GCA_005406025.1 Eumeta japonica | reverse complement strand
ATAGAAAAAATAGAAAAAATAGAAAAGCTTAAACCGTCTACATTGCCTATGAAATACAAACATAAAGGGGTTTAAATTGCTTATAAATTATTGTCTATGGCAATTACCAGTGTCTTGGGCACGAAATAAAGAATCACAATATAATACAAGGAAAATTACTAGTAGTAGTGACAATCCTTTGGAGCCAATATTGGGGAAACATACTTTGGGACAAATCGTCAAATCAAACATCGCTAAGAAGCCTTACTTACGTTTCTCTATTCCAGGAAGAAAGGTTTTGCCATGGTACACAATCATCAAATCCCGGACACCGGTAAGTCCATTTCACTTGAATTATATTTACTAACCCTTGTGTCGACCCGATAGAATTAAAGGGCATATTTTACTGCATTAAAAACATTTGCATATTTCAAAGTAAATATATTTATTATGACTTCTTCTGAATTGAAAGAGAGAAGCAAGAACATAAAAATCTAGCTAATTTAATAAGGCAGCCCATCTATATTACAATTAATTAATTAATTATGGAAAATACTTTGTAAAATTAAAAATTTATTTTGGTATAAAGGTGATGGTTTTTTTTACTAGCAGTATACTATTGCTGGTTTACTGGAAAATCCATAGAAGGCATAATTACACATTGTTGGCCCAACGCCATTATGAGTTGCTTCATACAACTAATTGTCGTGAGAATATTCGATAGGCAGATATCGCCCAGTGCAGCAATTTTGATATGGATGTGTTATTTTATTTATTTATTTTTCGATGTTACCAGCTTAAGTTTATTTATTTTTTTTGGGTTAAGTGTCATCACCAAAGCAATAGTTAACTAAAAGTGTGAAAATAATGATGACTAAGCTCATGGAGCCATGTGCTTAATAACCGTTAATTGAATCCTTGAAAAGTTTTTGAATAAATACTAACTTGGCTTATTAACATGAACATTTAACACGGAAGAACTTGTTACATGAGCGTTTTCTTTTAGTACCAATTAAAAAAGACTGATACTAAACATGTTTTATTTTATTTTTCGACATTAGTCTACATTAGCAAAGAGATCGTTTTTCAGTAAAAATACCGAGTGAAATTTTTAGTCCGGTCATTTAAAAATATATTTATAAAATGTTTTAAGATCGGCTCCTATAAGACAAAATATAGCGAAAAGCTGTAAGCCAACTTTAACGTTTTTAAGTAAAAAATTAAGTCTGGCTATTTAAAACAAATTTAAAAAATCTTTTAATATGGGTTCTTCTATATGGTTAAATTCAGCTGGAATATAATTTTATTTAATATTTTTTGACGTCCTATTATTGACATTATTATTAGTTTGATACGTGTATACTATTATTCCACGTATTTTGTACACTAAAAGAGGTATGTAGTTCACCTAAACGTTCAATATTTTTAACTAAATTCGCGTGTGGAACCACGTTAATTTTTTGTATGCACTTTTAATAAAAATAATTTTTTGATCATAATTTTTTATTTTTTATATAACACTGTTAACATATTAATGCATCATAGGAACAAACTAATATTTTGAAATGCTAATATAATAAATATAATGTCATGTACTTCAATATTAATAGTGTTTATCTTAAATATTATAAGTTACCATTACAATATTATTAAAATAGTGCAATGTATGTGCTACATACGTATGAATAAATGAAATTTGAAGCAATATGAAAGTATGGCTTATTCTAATCTGTCTGTCAGACTATTGAGTATACTTTTAGTGATGAGTTTTAATCTTGTTCATTGCATATCTGTTACGTAGATTAGAGAGCTGTTAAACACATAGGAAGCAGAAAGCAATCATTACCAGCTTTACTGAATTACAACTTCCAACAACCCTGGAAAGCATAACTTGTTTCAGTTCTGTACTTTTCATAAAAATTGTCCTTGCTATATACATAATAATAATTATCTTATGGCTTCGGACAAAAATTGAAGTACAGGAATACTGTTGAGATTGGTATATGTGCCAGGATACTTAGGGCTTGCACAACCGAGACCCCATGACACAATGCCACAGAATTGGCCATGTACCAGCGCTGGGCCGCCGGAATCACCTTTGCAGCTATCTTTACCTGGTGAGGCAGCACAAAACATGTTTTCTGATAAAGTAACTTTATCGCCATACTCTGACACCGGGCTTGATCGAATGCTCTTGTAACAGTTTGTAGCTGGTCGGGAAGGTAATAATAATCACTGGAAGTTTCGCCCCAGCCATAAAGCTGAACTGCAACTCCTGGCCTAATGGCTACTCGGCATATATCTGGTAATCCGACACGTGGTCCTGTAAGTCGTGACTGTAATTTTAATACCGCAATGTCCATATCATGTGTCCTTCTACAAAAGTCTGGATGAACCATTATTTCGGCAACCTTAATCCTAATGCCGGGATCACTTAATTTTGAAGCCCCAGCAACAACAATTAAATTATTTGGAGATGTGCGCATATTATAAACACAATGTGCCGCGGTGACAATATGATAATTTGAAACGCGTGTTCTCCACAAATAAAATGCCCCTGTCTCCAAATTTGCACTAAAACGGCACTTCATCAATGGTTGCCGTTGTGCCACCCGCAATTCGAGGCTCAATTTTGACTTTAGGCAAACCCATTATCATCGGCAGAAATAGTAAATAAGAACTTGTAACTACTTTAAAATAAAAGTGAGCTGAATCATTTTAATTTGCTTAATGTATTCTTTAATTCTTTTCGAGAAATGCACGATCTTAATCACAAGGCAAAATAAGTGAAATTGATGTCAAATTTAATATACCAAACTGCTTTTATACCATTGCATTTTTAAAACTATACAGAAAAAGTGTTTGCGTCTTTTGATATGGAAACTTTTAAATTCATATTTTTGTTATCACTTAACTGCTTAATTAGTTTATTGTTAGATCATAGTTTTCTGACGTTTAAGAAAAGATTCACATGGTGATAAATGCAATTATTTTCTCTTTTACGTAGGTGAGATCATATTAATACTGCATATTTAAAGATCTATAAACCTCGTAGCTTTAAAAATACAGGCCCGAAAAGTAAACAGGGCCCAAAGATTTTCAATTTACTAAGAAACAAGAGCTTATTTAACGTCAATCCTGCACGTAAAGGGAAAAATATATGTTTATTGAATAGCTGTTTCCGAACATTCCTGCTCCTACTTGATAAATATGTTTGCCCTTTTTTAATTTTTATAGTCCTAAAATAACATGAACATATGTTTTTTGTTTTTAATATTTTCAAAATTATTACTATAATGTTATATGGTGGTTTAAATTTAAAATGTTACACTGATTCAGCTAAACATTTGAAGTAAGGCGAAGTTTTTATACCCTTCACACACTGTGTAAGGGCTTATATAAGTTTGTGATTCCGTTTGTAATTTTTTCAATATTCATTTCCGACGCTGTAAAGTATATATATTCTTGATCAGCGTTAATAGAAAAGTTATTTGAGCGATGTCCACCTATCCGTCTGTCCGTCTGTGAGTTGTTGAAATCAAGTTTCTGAGAAAACTATTTGACTTAGAAACTTCGTTCTTTCACCAATATGTTGCATATTGTCCACGAGGAATCGCTATTTAAATTCAGCAAAATCGGTTCACGAATAGCTGAGATATATCCGAAACACCGGAGGTACCTCGGAAAAATTTGCATTTTGTATGGAAAATTTGAAAATGTTTTTTTTTTTTTTGAATTAAAGTAAATATTCGGATTTGACTTAGTCATTAGTGACGAAAAAAATTTTTTTTCGACATCGGTCCACATATAGCCGAGATATAATAAAAACACGTAGTGAACTACCGCTGCTTCTAAAAAATTTTTTCCGACATCGGTCCATATATAGCCGAAATTGATATCTCAAGAAATTGAACTTTTTGGTACTGAAAAGAAATATGAAAAGAACCAAGAATAGATGTCTGAGCAAAGAAAGAAAAATTTTTGGGCATCGGTTTATATATATCGATATATAATAACAAAACGATTTCTCAAGAAGTTAAACTTATTGGTTCAAAATGGACCACAGTAGTAAAATATAGATTGTTTTAAAGAAAAAATTTTTTAACATTAGCAATATTAGGCTTGTAATAATATTATATAGATAACTGAAATAACTGATTTTGCCAAAATCTTATTTTTAAGAGAATTGACTACTTTTTTCAGCTGGAGAAAAATTTTATTTCTTGAAATAGGTAAGTAGTTGAAGAATATCGGTATTATTTGACCATCTTGCTTGTTTATCTTAACATCTTTGGTTTGCATAGAAAAATATGTATTCTGCCAGAGCTCAAAAACATATTCAGATTTGGTGTCTACTGTAATTTATTAAATAATTCAAATAGTTGATATATCCGCTTTAATAAAATAAAAAAAAAAAATAATAACTATTTGAAAAGCGTAAGTATAATTTTATAGTTACTATTTATCATTCCTCATAAAACTTAATATGTGAAAGCAAAACAAAAAACAACAACAAAGTAATTGCGTAAGAGCGCTCGTTATATTGGAACGTGTATTTTATTTTAGTTTGATGAATATGATATCTTATACACGAGTTTTTGTTATCTAAGTAAATATGTGCCAAATAAGTAAATACATAAATACACATTTTATAATATTATTACCAATTAAAAAAAAAACACACACACACAACAAAAAGATAATATGAGATTTGAATTTGCATATTTCAGCATTAAAATTATACTTTAAAATCGTAAAATTTATGTTGCGATATTGGTTCCCAAACTTTATTTACCCAGTGGTAAAATGCACAAAAATAGTGAATTAAAATAAGTTCTATGGCTCGTGTTAAGGCATTATTAGAAAGTGTTATCTCTGCATTTTACATTTTGTTTAAATTAAGTAATTACCAAGACAATTGCAAAATAAAAATGAAATATTTACAGTAACATACAATACCAAAATATATGTTAGAGTACTCAGTGGAACTAAA
This sequence comes from Eumeta japonica, assembly GCA_005406025.1. Classification (NCBI taxonomy): domain Eukaryota; kingdom Metazoa; phylum Arthropoda; class Insecta; order Lepidoptera; family Psychidae; genus Eumeta; species Eumeta japonica. The sequence goes on along the minus strand of BGZK01005066.1, from coordinate 5,096 downwards.
AGTTAATGTTAACATCTTGAATTTCTTGGTTTAGATTTTCACTATCTTAAACAACGGTTGATATGCAACTATGACTATGCGAAGGAGGTGACTACTAGAAGGTCTCATGTTATCATTATTATAATTCGTGAAATTACTAGTTAAAATTTTTGACAGAAATAAAATATTGTACTGCGACAATGCGTACATTCTTTAATCTTATGATATTTTTTACATTAAAAGTTAATTAAAAACAATTACTTTCTATTATATAACCGGCTGAAGAAATTTATAGCCTTTGCTGTGTCGAATTTTGGTTTCGCTTAGGGCTTTTTTCAAATAGCCACCCCATGGCCAGACTAAACATTTTTTAGCCTTTGGTATGTCGGACTTTGGTTTCGCTCACAATTGCAAGCAACAGTCCGAAAGCACGGAAGAAAAGAATTCTTATTCCTCGATATGTCGAATTTCGGCTTCGCTTAGAACACACTTATAAATATCTTTCCTTTGGGCAACCTAATGGAGCTTATAACGGCAAATGTGTCAAAATTTGGCTTCCTCTGTTGCAGTTTTCTAAATATATTTATCTTAGCTGTGACATATAGTTAAGAATGTATTTAAGATTTTAAAAAACTGATAAACAACCACGTGAAGTAAAATAAAATCCAAATTGTTTTGCTTTTATAAAATAGGCCCCAGTAATGATTTTTCAGTATTGGTTTTTTAAACTGTAATAAATCACAAATTTTAAATGTGATAAATTTCAAAATAATGAAGCAAGTCTCAAACATAAAATTGTTAAAAGCTTTTGGGACTTATATCATTTTCATTTGGAAGTTAATTCATGCCACCTGTCATACATATGACTGATTTATATTTACAAATTTCTGATAATTTTATCAAATGCTTATATATTTTAATCAAAATGTGTTACTCGCACAGCAGCGCCAGTTGTCAATATTTGATAAAATATATGTATATGCAGTATATTTTTCAAGTGCTTGAGTTAATGCCTTAACAATTTGTTGTTAAAAATAAATGACTGTGCTTGTTCATACAGACAATGATTCCATATAATACGGTGAAAATATTTTGGATACCAGCATATACGTACATACGTGCTTTAAGCCTTAAATCATTTTGTTCAAAAATATGTTGCTTTACGTGCAAACTGCATGCACAATTTTATCGTTTCTGTTTCAACACCTCAGGCCATGTAGACATATTGAAATAAAAAAATATAAAATAAAAGTAAAAACAGCGTGCAGAACAAAACGAAAGCTTTTAAATGTTTAAGAGCTTCTTTTAATTTAAAACTGAATTAATATGCAACTATAACAATCATATACTCTTTAAGAGTCGACGACATTAATGCTACAATTTATTTTATTTATAAATGTATGTTGTTTGCTTACCAAAACAAAAATCTTGTGTATTTTTTTTAATTTGTTATTGTCAAAAATTTAAGAACTTAATTTTTTTTAACATTTTCAAGATAATGTTGAAGTTTTCATTTTATTCTAAAAAAGGATTCAAGCAACCCCCGTCATTTTTATATAAATTACATACTAAATTATCTTTACTTTAAAACTTGCCTTGATTCTGAAAAAAATTGTACAAAAGCTAGATGAAGAATAATTAAAATGCTGCAAATGCCCCTACCGAATGCAGAAGTACCAAATAAATTTAATTTGTGATTATTTCATATTTAATAAAAATTTATTAAAGCTTTTCCGGTACTTTTTACCTATAATTAGTATAAACTTAGTATGGTTATTATGAAAACCACACGAGTATTTTATACGTTTTCTGTTGCATCTCCAACTTGAAATGACATATAAATGATTGCATGCTTTTCAGCGCGCGTACAAAGCGGCTGATGGGTCGTATGAGGAATATGTTATACTTAGTACAAACCGACCTAACTGTTTCATCAAATTTATGCAGTAGTAAATCAGCTCTGGGCTAAAGAACAGTTCATCATGGTAAATATTTGGGGTATATAAAAATGAAATGTATTTAAAATCAATTTTAGTAGAAATTTGTCAAAGAAATCATGTCGGTTTATTTAAATTTATAAATTATGAACAAAATATTATTAGTTCTTTTCACAGCCAGTGCTTCTTTTTGCTCATAAATTTTGAAGACATCGACCTGATTTTTTAGCGTCTTATTGGCAATTTTGGTAGCTGTAGTGCAAATAGCTTCTTTAATAGATGGGACAAAATTATTATTTTTTCACTAAAATTGCCCTTATTCCGCGAAAATTACCATGTTATCATTTTTCTCAAACTAATCAGCAATAATTCGCTCAAGTCAATTATTTTATTTACTTAAAACAAAGAAAGAAATATTATTTCCTAAGTTTTTTATTTTCTGAACTAACGTTCATACTGAATTCGATTTTCGAATAAAAGCAAGTTCTCTGATACAGCTGTATATTATATTCCTCGTACAATATCAATTACCAGTTACTTTTGTCACTTAATTTTAGAGGGTAATCTATAATATTTTTGTATAGCTAACGTGACCTCGACTGAGTAGTATTGGCAATGTCTGCAATGAAAGATTATTACATCTTTGCATTTACAGACCTTCAATACACTGCCTAATACTTTCTCACTAAATGCTAAAGTAATGTCAAATACGAACTCGGTATAATAAAAAACACAAAAGTGATATCCATTACTTTTCCAATATCTTTGTATAAATCAGTATTAGTATCTGGTTTTGTGGAGCAGGCATTTGCCTGTAGAGACAGGGCTAAAATTGGTGGACACACAAATGGGGTTGGATGGGCAGCTTCACTCAACGTCTATATTCTTTCTAATATTTTGACTGAGCAGAGGTTCACCTACAAATCTTATATATTTTTACATTCAAAATCATATTCATATTTCTTGCGTTGTGATTTTTGAAGCTCTTGTAAGTGGGACAAATCAAATAGTTTGGTGGCATTTGTTTGGTATGCAAGTTACAATGTTAAATTTTTCATATTTTTCCACCCGAAAAATTGACACCACTTACACGATTTTAGCATTTTGATTAACGTTTATTTTTACATCAATTTGCTGGAAGGTTTAATACCAGTTACTCGGTAATGATTTCTTTTCTCTTTTTGCTGATAAACGTTTTGTGGCTTTTTCTTTTGCTTTCTCGGTTACTAGTTGTATTCGATCTTTTATTCATTTTGAATTTTGCTTTAAGGACTTAATGCAGATGACATTTTATTCTCGATGATGTGTAACGATAAATATAATTTTTTCTTATTTCTCTTTATTTTTGTTGTAGTCGCTAACGACATAAAATGCAAGAGAGAGTGAAATGCACGAAACGGGTATTGGGGCAAATTTTCTGACAAATAAAGTGTATGAAAAATTTGTGCTAAATACATATTTCTTTTATACTTTTTTAATTTTAATAACGATTTTACTTTACGTGCGTAACATTATGTGATTTATTACTTGAATTACTTAAACATTGGTTTTTGAAGTCAAAAACATTATTTGATCAACTCAGAAAAAAAATATTTATCATTACATAGATGTCTACTAGCAAATCCCAGCGTTTCACCACTCACAAATATTAAGGCTCTAGCTCCACAAACCGCAGAGTTATACGATTTCTTATTTTAAGATTTCATAAAAACTACTTGGCGAACGTATAAAATTTCAAAAGGGGGCAGTAAAATAAGCGTGGCTGAAAAACAAAGTAACCTATAATATATCCTAGAGTTCAATCAAAAGTTTGTTCTCCTATAATAAACAAACAAATATACAATTTTATACATATATATAAATAAATGAATTTAGTAATAGTAATAAGAAAAGCAAAGAAATTTAATGAAGTTGTCGAGCGAATGATTATTATTTTCATATTCTTTTGCATTATTTCTAAAACACCTTACAATAACAATAGTTTAAACTTACAACTCAAAATGTTTTTAATAAAACTACGGTTGCATTATTAAAAAGAAATTCAAATTTACATACGTAATAGTGATGGGATTTGAAAATGTTAATTTCGTGCCAGAATCGAAGCGAAAGTGTGCAAAATTGTCTAAAACGGCCAAACCATTACACAAAAATACATATAGGGGCTTAGCAAATATTAAATATATTAAATAAATTTTCGAGCAGACATTTTGTTTTCGACCTGCTGACAAAGTGGAGAAAACATCTCTTAAGATCGTTTTTATATTATTAAAAGGCTATTGCAAACCTTAAAAAAAACGTTGAATCGGTTTGCAACCAACTATTAATAACTTACCGCATACGGAAAATGCTTAAGAAGAGGGCCAAAATGAAAGCAGTAGTGCCGCAGGGTCAGACAACACTCAATAGTGCCGAAAATGGCACACGTTTGCCACAACAATCCCAACACTGATATGTAATAGACTTAGTTACTAATGTGTTTTCTGTGTTTTTTAATGCAAAGAAGCTCGCTTACAATTACTTGATTAAAGTGGCAATTTGTATTTTTAGTATATTAAACTAATAAATATTTTGCTGGGTAAATATTTCACTAAAAGGGCATTGCCCTAAATAAATGAAGCAGCATAGCTTTCATCGAAGCAATAATTTTTATAAAATATTGTTTGCAACTATACAATTTTTTCTTTAACAAAAAATATGCCAGATTTAGTGATATATTAATAGTAGACGCTTAAGAGAAAATTTTATTAGACCATTTTCAAACTCGTGACAAAAAATTAACTTCTTATGGTAGCTAAAATAGAAATATTGAGTATATGATGGAGGAAAATACCATCAATGACGGCACACTACCGCTTGCGAAATATTGGGAATGCCACTATTTTAACTACTTGCTTTTAAACAATCAAAATCCTAATGCACTGCAAAATTTTATTACTTAATAAAAAATTCAATTTATCATGAAGTCGTATTATTTTTCATTGTCATATTACATTAAATTTACACTATTATATATGCACGTATTTTGATTTATTTTTACAAAACTTAAAGTGAAGGATTATAATGTAAAATGAATTTTAGCATGGCGGGTTGCAACAATATTTCCAATCATTATTTCCAAAATCTATCACAGTATATAGAAGAACTGTAAAAAATCAATAAATATTGCTAGGAGAATTTTAT
>BGZK01005065.1:0-10071 GCA_005406025.1 Eumeta japonica | reverse complement strand
AAAAAAAAACTAAAAAATTTATTTCTTTATAGAATATAATTTTTAAAATTACTGCACTATTTGCTATTGCAGCAAATAAACAATTTATTATACAATTTTATATTAAACATAATTTCTTTTAAAAGAAAATACCAACAACTTTTAATAAATTCCATGAATTTAACAGTCTTATTAGGATTTACATAAATTTATGTACTTTATAGATGGCATATAAATATTACGATTATACTTTTGTTATTTTCAGCTCATGATATTATCTAAAACAATCTACTAGTTGTATCAAAAGAAATGTCGATATGTATAAGAAATTTTCTAAGAAAAATATAACAAAACTCTTTACATATTTAAACAAAAAGAAAACATTATATAAACAAAATAAATTTTTTAATACCAATTTATGAGAGAAAACAATTTTGCTTTAAGATTTTTTTTTTTTTGAACAGGTAATTGAATAAATTGTAAAATTATTTAAATGCCAAGTGCTAAAAGTATTATTTAATTAAAAGTTTTAAAACAAATTGTTTCAAAAATTTTTCATAACAAAAACATTTTGGATTTTTAATACTGGATGGCATTGGGTTTATTATATCCAGTTAGTAAAAGTATAGATAACATTTGGTTTGTGGCATTGGTTTGATAAACAATTTGACATTATTGCTCAAACAACATACAATTACATCATACTTTAATTAATTATACATATACAACTAATCGTAATTCATGGTAAATCATTTTTTAAATAATACAAAAGCCACCAGCCAGACAGTTACTTTCTCAAAAAACAATAATCAGCAATTAATTTGAGACTCGCTAATAAAGCAAAATAATGCCATACACAAACACAACAATTACACACCACAACACCGAAATCAAACATTAAGAAACCCCGTTTCTTTGTTTGTTTGCTTAATTTCATCTCAAGAAGATGCTCAGTGACATGTTTTAATGTTTGTGTTAAAGTGTCTGTATGTGTGTGTGTGTGTGTTGCATGTGTTTGTTTATTTGTTTGTTTTAGAGCAAGTGTGATTAATTTTTGTTGTTGTGTTTCTAAGTTGTTGTTGTTGTTGTTTCTAAGCATTCATTAAATGAGTAATGAGTATGGTTTTGTTATGTTACTGTAAACACTCCTCTTTTCATTTATTTTATTTGCAAATTTAAAGAGCACCAGTGGTTATGAACTGTTGATATTTAAGTTATTTTAATACATATAAATCTAGTTGATTGTTTTTTTCTATGTGTTGTTGCTTATTTAGCAGAGCTTATTTAAGAGATGCTTGCGTTGCTGTTTAACATTATTAAGTTTTTAGCGTTACAAATTTAAATATGAAAATCATAATATAGGTATAATAAAAGTTTGTTGCATAAAAGTTAAAATGATAAATTATGGGGTATTTTATAAACAATTTTTCTACTAATAAATTTTAAGATAAAATAGCCAAGAAGTTAAGAAAATCAACAAAATTTTTCAAATCGTGAAAAAGATATTGAAAGAACTTAGAAGTAGGAATACAACGATACGCCATTTGCAGATCCGATACCGATGCCGATATTTAAAAATAAATATCGCCAATACCGATACGCTTACTGAAGTTGAGCTCAAGTAAAAATTAACCAAAATTAAGTACAGTAATTCTTCTATTATACCAAAGAACAGTGTTTATTAATGAGCCAATCATATCATCAAAATTTTCAATACATTTCAGTTTCTAAAATTCAAATTTTCAAACTACAAAAAATCTGCAATATTTATAATTTTACAAAAAAAAAAATGGCATTCATTAGTTTAGATTTAAAATTGATATTAATAAATTTTAAAGGCAACAAATTGAATTTGAGATCATGTTAAAATTAAATTAAAACTATTAAAACAACTTGCAAGTGATTAATAATGAAAATTGACATTAATAGGATTTTGGCTTTAAAAACCGAATGTTCTCAAATTTTGCGGAGATAGACGATTTCTTGAATCCTTTTGAAACAGACCTGCAGTGGAAAAAGGTCTCTCAGATGCGACAGAACTCATTTGAAAATTTAAATTTCTGCGCCATTTTCTTAAAATTTGGGTAGAATAAAAGAGAAGAAATAATCTCATTCTGTTTTGATTTTTTATTCTGCATTTAATAAGTTATTTCTCATAGTTGTCATGCAAAAAGAAAAGAGTTAAAAATTGAATATTTTGTTCAAAAGACGCTAAAGCAAAAATATAAGAAGTATCGGCGTATCGACAGTAAAATATCGCCGATATATCGGTATCGGTTGCAACCCTACTTAGAAGCTTTGTTTAGAAGTATCTATAACAGCGCTTGGAAAGGAAGCCAAGAACGAATTTGTATACTTTTATATAAAACCTAATTTAATATTTATTTAAAATGTTAAAAAATTTTTCTAAATGCAGTAACATAAACATTTAAAAGAGACAAAGTTAAGCAAAAACAAATTTCCTGACGTAATATTAAACAACTAGCAATTATTTAAACAAAGATAAACTTATGTAGAACAAACATGTGTTTGGGTACATTTGGCCCTTCTCTGCTAAATTATCCTTAAAATTGTTTATTTAAATAAGCCAGCTAACATGTTGTCACATCAGTTTTGAAATTCTTGTGCTGAAAACTCTTTGTAATTTTTGCTTTTTGCATATAAAAACTATAATTTTGTAAAACCGACATTGACAAATATTTTGTTGACTTGCCATTTTGGGTTTGTCTGTTTTTGTTTTAAAGAAGACTCAACACAAAATGAAGAATTTCAATAGAATAAAAGGACATATACATGAATTTTATATCCCCATAAATAAAACAATGCTGTTAAGAAAATACCAACACACGATTTAGATATTATTTTGGCTTGAAAATTATAAAATTTTAAAATTAATTTATCTAAAAAGAACCTAAATTTATCGTTGTCTAAATAAAACAATTTTAACTAGAACTTTCAGACAAACTGATATTCTTTATCTATTTTTTTTAAAGAAATTTTGAATTTTTTTTTTTGATGCAAAATCTCTTTCTTAAATTAGAAAATGACATACATTTGTCTAAGTCAGAAGTCATAAAATATTAAAAAAAACGTAAAAACTAATTCTAAGCAATAACAATAATATTTTGTAACCAACAGCAAATTTTATGTTGGATATGTTTCTTTGAAATAAAATTTTTGTGACAGCTGTTGGGATAAAATTGACAGAAGCTATTAAAACTATTAACTACAACACTTTTTATTACTACTTCTTTATATAGCTGATGTTTCCATCAACAAATAATTTTAATCACTGCTACACTAGTAAATCACAATGGTTTTCGGTCTGTTAATATTTTTCACTTCATTTTTCCCCATAATGTTTTATTGTGCATTTGTAATCTAGCATTTTCAATTATAGTGCTATGGACACATTTCAATTACATTAGAAACGTTAAACTGTCAAAAATTTTGTGACTAGTTAATTAAATTAAACAGTGATTTTAACAGTTAAAAAAAATTAATTATTGTATTAAAACCAATTTAGTTTATAAAATTAATTTGTACGAGTTTTTAGCCACATTAAAAATATTTATTAGACTACAAAAATCTCACAAAATATCAAAGTTTTAATGAAAAAAAAAAATTACTAAGAGCAAGAAATTCAAAACAACTTATTTTGTATAAAATATTTATAAGCTGTTGCGATTACGATTCGAACCCGGGTTAAGCATTAAGTGCACTTTTTGTAGTGGCGTTTTAAACTACTCAGCCACATGTTCTTGTTATACTTTTGTGTCTTTTCAGCAAATATTAATCACTAATAATAATTTAAAAACGAACTTAGTCTGATAAATTTATGATGTTTAGTTGTTTACTCAATATTGAAAATAAAGACGGCACGTATTTTTGAAAAATAGTTAAAAATACATTGTTAATATAACAAAAGTGGTCTTAGGAAATGATACTACGAAAAGTCTACCAATGAAATCAATTCCTCACAGTTAATCGGATGTCCAATTTATTTTATTTGCTAAAATGAAAAATGTAAACTCTTTATCTGAAAAGGAAACTAAGCAGTGAGTTAACAGGAAATTCATTAACACTTATTGTTAAGGACAATAAGTGTAACCAACTAAAAAGCAATAACACATTTTATATTGAAAATTTATTTTCAAAAAAACAGATAATATTTGTCAAAAGGTATTACAATTGTTATTAAGTCGTTTTTCTATCAAAGGATATAAAAGACAAGCAAATTTATTAACTTTGTTGCAAAAATCAAGAATATTATAAAGGTTTTGTCTAATATTATTTAACCGAAATTTAGAAAATAAATAATTTAGAAAAAAACAAATTTCTCCAAATTATTAATTCATAATTATTTTTTTTTCAACTAAACTCTCCTTAATGATGTTTCTCAATAAATTAGGTTTAAAACTTAATTGTTGCTTTTTATTATTTTATTTAATTTTATTTAAGTAATTACAATTCATATTATTTTCATCAAATGTTTATTCAATTAACTCATCCATTACGAATTTATTTACAATATATCACAATACATTTAATCTTAAATAAAACCAACATTTTAAAACTCTAACAAAGTATTTTAAACTTGACTATCAACAGCATGTAAATGCTGGTTTACCCATAAACAAAAAAAAATAGTTTGTGCTAATTAAAATTATCACTAAATGTTGTTGCATAAATAATTGCGTGTCTACGAAAGTGGACAAATTAAAAAAGCATATTATATTTAATAAACAATTGGCATAACCGCAGGGAAAAATATCAGTTAAAAAATGCATAAAATAAATTTCAAAAGCAACAACTAAAATGCACAAATTATGTCAGCGGTTTACATGTTTGTGTATAAAAATATTAAGCTATGGTTTTAACAATAATTTGGTTTAAGTATTTAATTACTTAAAGTGAATTTAATTAATTTAAATAAGCAGCTACAATTCAATCATTTACGATTTTGAGAGATGGTTCAACTTTCCTCTCATCAGTGTTCTTAAGCTTACAGTGTTTCTCTTATTGTTTAATGGATATATTCATAAAAATTTTAATGAATTGAAATCTGTTTTAAGTTAAATATTTCAAACAAAATTTTGCTGAAACTTATTTTAAATACATTTTATTTTTTTTTATGCATATAGCCTGATATCATTATAACATTTTACTGATATATCTCAATGAGATTTACTGATTTGGAAATTAAATTTGGTTTGAAATGGGGATCTTTATAAAATCAAGAATCACATAATGTTTAACGTATCAAATTATGAAATCTCAGTTGCCAAAATCCTACTGATAGTTATAAGTAGAGTTAATAATGGCCCTAAGTGCTTGATAAGCAGCACGTCGAACAGCGAGTTTTTATTTGAACTGTCACACAGCCTCTTGTGCAAAGCTCTTGTGTTTAAGCTGGTTTCTCTACTTAATTTGATGTTTTACAAAAAAAACTCTTAACTATCTGGACAATAAGCGCATTGTTTTAAAGTGACTGCTGGACTGCTTCACGATCAGTGTTCTTGTATATGAACGGAGTTTGCTCAACATTTAAGATACTAGTAATGGAGCAGGGAACTGTTAAGCTTCAGCAAGCCAAATTTAGTAGAACAATGGAATATGCCACAGGACATTCTCAACTACTGGCACATCGTAATCGCTTAGTAGTAAGGTAGGTAATGAATGAGGAGTATTTAGACAGAGGAAAATATTGGAAGACTATTTTAGCTAATTTCCCTGCTTCTCACAAAGGTTCAATATCTAGGGAGTGACAACTTACTCTTAATACGGGATATATACTGCAAAATTAAGACTGTGAGCAATAAGAAGTTTAAGAGACTTTCAGTCAAACTTGTAGTTAAATGAGTAATGAGTACACAATAAGCCTAGACTGGCTTAGGTGTGTATGTCGTATGACAGGGCTATTATACCCCTCAAACCACCTAACAACCGGTCAAGTCTATTTAGGACTTTCAATATTGAATTTGTTTTACTATCATGATAATTTCAGAAGATAATTGCCGACTGAACAGACTTTACAAGCTAGCATACTACCTCCTTTATCAGTGTTCTTGAGCTGGAATTGTTCTTCTATACTAAGCGTCTTACATGGTTGCTTGAACAATTTAAGAAAGCGCATCACATGCCTAGACTGGCTTGGTGAATCGTCTATGGCATGAGCAGTCATATTCCTTTTATTAACCTAATCTAATGCTCTAAACAGTTAACAGAGTTAATTTGCATTAAAGCTCACTAATTGGAATTAAAGTTCTCGGTGACCAGACGTCAATTTCTGCATTCAGTAAACGGTATAAGCTGTTTGTTCTCAAAGAAATATCTATTTGTCGGCAATAAATTTTTTGTTTTGTTATTTGAAATACATACATTTCAGAATATATAATTTACACATAAAACGAATAAATAAAAAAACAAATAAAACAGATTACCTTTTTTGTCTGTGACTCCATTTTCATTCATTAATTTCATTCACAATAGTGAACAAATGTAAACAACAGACTGATTTCAACGGTGCTGCCATATTATGCAACTGAATTTAGTATAAATGCAGTTTGATTTTGTGCATTTATAACTCAGCTGAAATCACATTCAAATGGACATAATGCAGGAGTAAATTCACAAATAGGCCAATAATGCAAAACAACGCTATTGTCTGTCTAGGATATTACTCAACATATTTGCCCTGAAGCTGGCACCTTGCTATTATCAGGGGCTTATATAACTCACTGTTTTTTTTCTACTAATTAAGTATTTTGAAAGGACTACCCAGTCTTATGTTCTTATGCTTTCAAGATTTTCCTTCTCTTTTAATTCAGTATTTTACAAGGAAGGATTTTAAACAAGTGAACAGATTTAAAATGCCCGTTTTTTAAAATCAGCCAACCACCTTCTTATTATGGTTCTTGTGCTTGCAGTGCTTTTCTGCTTTTATAATATAATATATAAAGAATCCTTCGACCAATCGAAGGCTGGCCGGCTGGCAAATTAGCACCTCAATAGTGTTCTTGTACTTGTACTGTTCTTTTTTTTCTCAAGTGATGAGTTGTTTTATAAAAAAATTTTTAGCAACCAATTGATTTAAATATTCTAGTCATAAATATTATTAAAATCAATGTAAAAAATATGTTGAATATCATGATACTTATTGTATAATTATTTTGAGCTTGAGATCACTTCTGTTTTGCAAAAATAATTTACCCTGAAGAAGACACACAAAGGCGTGTCGAAATATGGGATAATAATTAATACTATTTATTAAAAACAGAAGTGACTTCAAGCTCAAGAAATAAATATAAAAATTGATAAGAAAAAAAAAGGTCGACGAATTAGCATCAATAATCCTGGTGCTTCTATAAAATCAGTTTCATTTAAACAAATTTTAATTATATTTTAAAGTCTCTATTACCGATTGTTTTATATTTACACACATACATGCCTTCAAATATTATTTATTATGCTGGCGGTTCTATACAATTTCACATGTTGCTGTTGCTAATTAACATTTAAACATAAATTTTAATTGCAAACAGAAAAAATTAACTGCCAGCAAAACCAATATTTTATAGTCTGCTTAACATAATATTTTATATGTTTTTTTTTTTTTTTGGAAGAAAGAATACGTATAAATTTTGTAATAAACTTAATTAAATAAAGGCATAATAATTCCACAAAATGTTTATAAATCAGGTTAATTAAAGCAATCCTAAAATAAATATAATGATACAAATACAAAATTTTAAAATATATTTGTTAGAATAATAACTCTTTAAAATTAAATTTAAAAATACAAATGCTACATTGCTCTGCATAGCACATGGAGGAAAGTTAAAAAAATTTTTTTGATAAAAGGTTAATTTTGATTGTGTATTTTAACTAATCCAATTATAATGCATAATATGTAAAATCTATATATTTCCTATCTTAATCTATATTTTTCAATAAACATTTCCTCTTAAAAGCAAGCCTTGAAGAAAGCTTTATAGCTGTTTATTAAAGCTAGAATTTTCTGCTTAGATAAGAGAACCTGTAGAACAGAGTGATTCGAAGAAAAAATTTTAAATTATATGTATTATTTTTTCGGCTTGAGGTCAATTGTAAACACAAATTTGTAAATTTTTATTGTATTCTTTTTGTTTTATTTCCAATATTTCGAATTAAGATCCCTTGAGGGTTTTCTGCATTTATTATATTACGGTTTAAAAGATTATTTATCAAAATAATTTTAACAATTGTATTAAAATTGAGTATAAAAGTTTCCCAAAACACCGAGCAAACTTCGGTCCACCGTTTGTTAATATAATGTGTGAAACCCAGAGCAATTCTTAAAATTTTGCTTTTTGTTTTTCTATGCAAATATTCATTTCACAGACAGCTTTTACTGAATAGCCAATATAATTTCTTAATTTAAAATTTAATTTAATTTTCTGTACTAAAACATATCCCTAAATTAATTAACAATTAAACTTACACAACATCTTGTAATTGTTAGTTAATTAAAACAAGCAGGCTTTACTTTTCAAACACTTGTTTTACCTAAAGTCACCACGACACAAAACCAATAATACTCATCAAAACCATAAAATATCTGAAACAAAAATATCAGAATCCATAAACAAACAAAAAGCTTTAATTCTCTATTACACAATCTCTATCAAACACACGCACACACCCTCATTCAAGGAAGAATGCGTACCATTAAATCCTCACAAGAAAAAAAAAAGAAAAACTAGCACCATAAGAAGCCTTAATATAACATTGAATTTACATACATTTATATAAATGCCTGTTAGCCCTAATAAAGTCATTTTCGAAAATAGAATAATGCCAAATCTATTCCAAACTAAAGAGACATAAAAATAGTGCGTGAAATTTTGTTCACAAATTCAAAGGAAATTTTCTAAATATTACAACGAGAAATCTTACCAAAAATACAAGTTTTGTACTTTGTGCCCATAAAAAATAAAGATATTTTTGTATACAAAACATGAAAATAGACACAGATAAGCAGCACAATTTAAATGAAGCATCAAACTAAAAGACAGAAGGGATACAAAGCATTTATTTTATACTTGTCCAATATCCTTTAATAAAAGTTCTGCCTAAATATAAATGAATAAAAAAAAAACAACAAACACCCATAAAGAAAAGTAATGTGGCCTAAATCCTTATGCAAATGTCTTAAACAAATCACAACCAAAGCAGCCTTTCACCCAACTATTTGAAATAATGTATTTATTCTGCTACTACTCGTAAACAATCTGAGCAATTTTATTTTAAATAAAAAGAAAAGGAAAAACTAAATTTATTGAAATCGTTTTTGCTGAAAGAAAATTATCTAAATTTATTATTATTATTTTTGCTTAAAATATATGTAAGACAGGTTGTTTTATTATAAAATAATAGTATGTACAATAGAAGGCTGTAAAGAGAAATTAATCGATAACTTTTCTATGGATTAATCAGTGGAAAACTAAAGTTAACGATAACTTTTCCTTAAGTGTGTAGATTTAATTGTAGAATATTTTTTCTTTGAGGAAGTAAAGTTATCAATAACTGTCTTAAGAAGAAAGCCAAGCTATCGATAAATTTTTCTTAGAAAAGTTAAATAGCCGATAAATTTTTTATTAAAATTATCGATAACTGTGCTACAGAAAAATAATATAATATAATAAACTAATATAAACTTTTCTAACGAATAAAAAATTATAGCTTTTAGTGAAAATGTCATTACTAACTTTTGTTTGCTGAGTTATCGAAAAATTTTCTTCAAATGTCAATATGTCAAAATTTTGTGTATAACAAATTGAGTCATTATTTACACAAACTCTGTAACTCTTGTCATGCACGCAAAAAATCATTCTCTTGAAAATGTTTCATATGAAATAGATTTAATAGATATTCGTTTACATCTTACCACCACAATGATCCTTGAAATCGCTACAGCAATCACCCAGTTTCAAGCAGGCATGATCACAATAACACGGCTTATCACTTAAATCCTCAATGATGGCATTTATGGGAGCTTTTGCACAACACATGATGAATCGCGGCCATTGCAGCATAATTGTGCCTCGCGGC
>BGZK01005064.1:0-10072 GCA_005406025.1 Eumeta japonica | reverse complement strand
GTACATGGAATTAGTTTATTTAAAAATTGTTGACGCGCTTAGCTTCGATACGTACAAACAAATTTAGTATGAAAAACAAAAATCAGTGAAACAAAGTTTGAAAGTTGTGCCATTAAAATTGGGGTTAAGAGCAATTGCGGTAATAAAATGATTGATGTTCAAGTGAATCGGGAAAATAGGTACCTTTCTGAAAAGTCATAGTTCTTACGATTGCATATGAATACCTACAAAATGTTTCTAATTAGAGAAAATTAAACATAAAGGGCAATCTATAATGCGCAGCCACCGAATGCACCATTGAAGTATGTCCGTGCAAGAGGAGTTTTCTTCTTAAACGAAATTACAAGTCTTAATAAGTGAAGCTTGTCTTGCACGTTCAATAAGTGTAGATACACATCGTTAACATTGCAAAATGCATTCTTTTAATTATCCATAGCAAAAAGTGTAAATTATAGAAAATACCTACCATAAATATCTATGGAAAGAATAATGTAAAATTAAGAGAAGCTAAAATATTATTAGCTTATACCTACATACATACGGATGCGCATATGTATATATACATATGTATAATAATAAGAAGAACATTTCTTCAAGTGGTATCCGTACCCGTTCTTGTTGAACGTTGAAAAGTGAAAATTAATACGGCTATTTCTGTGCGAAAGAGATCAAACTTTGGATAACTAATAAATATGTATGTATATAATTCATCTTAAAAAGTGTGTTAGTGCCGTTGTAAATAATTAACAAAATTTTATATCGATGTAAGCACAATTGGCAGTATGTTGATTATAAAAGGAAGCCGAATGTATGATTGATGCCGCAAGCCTATTTATGTAACTAAATATGTAAGTGCTGACAAATTTCTTTCTAATTTAGTTAAATATTAAATTTCTATAATACCTCCTACCACATAAAACGAGTTGTATTCATTTGCTTTTACTAGTAACAATTACCAATTCGAGAGTAACAACAAATTTTTTTAAAACTACTCTAAAATTTAAAACCCAAAAATTTTCAAATTTATGATCGTTGTAATGAGTACTACTTAATTACTATACCCAAATTTTTGACAAATTATGCATGTATGTACATACATATATCATTATAAAACTAATGCACTTGTGATCATTTATCAATATTCAGCATTGATTAGCTGGCATTTTTCGAGCACGCCTTGTAATAGCATAATGAAAAGATTTGCAATTTTATTGAATTTAATAATAGGTGTAGTCCAAATAGGCTAAGCAAGATATGGGTGTTTAGCTACTTTTAGTAAAATTAATGAATTGAATAAGTGTATATTTTAAAAATATAATTAAAAAGTACAAAATGAGCTTGGGCTTAGTGGTTTAAAAATGACATTACAAAAGTGAATTTTGTTCGCCAACAATCCGAGTTCAAGCCTGGTTAGATAAAAAGTATTGCCATAATAATACCATGCATAGACAAAAGAACTTTCTAGATAGTTACATACATAATTTTTTTTTACTTAGCGATGATTACAAAAGTCAAAGTATTTTAAATTGTATGGATACGTTTTTCTTTTCTTTTCGTTTGTTTTTTTTTTAATTTGGTCTCTTCTTTTGTGTGTTTATCGGTTTGAGATTTTTAAGAGGTTGGTTTCGCACATCTTATCATAAATTTTACAAACAACGAATTCGAATTGGAAATATGCCAACTTTTAATACGCTACAATTATAACAAATTTGGAGAAAAATAAGTTTGCTAATCTCATATTTGTTTACTCCAAATTCAATATTTTATGGTAGTTATCAATTTATTTAAATGGTTCACAACAAAACTTGATTGTTAGTTAATCTCGGTTCATAAATGAAATTTTCTTTCTAAGACTTTTCCTAATGTTCTTTGAATGATATCTAAGTCTCCGTTCACATGTACTCTGAAATACTTCTTTGATCTTTCATTCGTCTATGCTAAACTGTTGAATTGGTAATGATGGAAAATTAGTGTGTAGACATAAATGAAAGTTTCAAATGCAATTAGAATAAGTTTCTGAAAGAAAAATTTCATGTGTGAACCGAGACTTATGTATATACATACACATAAATATTTCATAAAATATATACATACATACATATGTATGTATGTATACAAATTCTGTTTACAAATATTTTTTAACGCTCATATTGCTTGCAGTGAAGTCAATATACCCTATAAGCATTTTGGGTGTAATTCAAGCGGAATTACATTTGAAATCCAGTCCAAATTTCCAACTTCCAGTGTTGAATTACAGTTGAATTCAATAGCGAATCCAGCAAAATTTACCACCGAATTACAGTCGAACAAAACAGTACCTTTACAGTGTAATTCCAGCCTTTAATAAAAGTGTGATTCAAGTTGAACTGCACGAAATCGAAAAATTTCTTTAAAAATTTAATTATAAAATATTCCTTATCACCTCCGCCAATGATTTTGCATCAACTCTGTGCGATAAATAACATATGTTTCAGACAAATTTGTTGTGTTTTAACAAACTTCAAACATATTGGAAAAGAATGTATTTCAAGCGTAATTCAAGCTTGTATTCACACTGTAATTCCAACACTGGAGTTCACAAAAATTTGTGCTTATTGGGTAAGTACATAAACCAAGAATTTTGATTTTAAAAGAAAAAGTGAGAAAAACCGAAACAAATACCCTTCCCGAAAATAACTTTATACATAAACACGTGTATGCACATATGTAACTATGCACATATGAATCTGTTCTTTTCTTTATTGTCATTTTAGTTCGCTTATTGAGCATATTTCTTAAAAATTTCTTAATACCACATGTAATTGAACATTTTTCAGAAAGATTTTCGATCTGCTGACGAGCTGAGTAGCATCAGCGAAATGTCGGCGGCATATAGACATGCTGAAATACTAGGCAAAAACAACTAAAGGGTCTTTTGACCCAAAATAATAAATTTCAAATAAAATTGCCTAATAGCGAATAAATCATTTTTGAGTTATTTAATACCATATACATATAAACTGATATTAGACGATTTCGCATCAAAATGGTTTGAACTTCTTGCCCTTACATATTGACAGATTCCAAGTTATTAAATTTTGCCTTTAAGTACTTAAATTTAGGGATACAACCGATACCGATATATCGGCGATACTTTTAATTTTCCGATATATCGATATCGGCGATATTTTACTGTCGATACGCCGATACTTCTTATATTTTTTCTTTAGCGTCTTTTGAACAAAATATTCAATTTTCAACTCTTTTCTTTTTATATGACAACTATGAGAAATAACATATTAAAAGCAGAATAAAAGGTCAAACAGAATTACATAATAGAATTATTTCTTCTCTTGTTTTACTCTAACAAATTTAAAGAAAATGGCGCACAAATAGTTAAGTTTTCAAATGAGTTCTGTCGTTATTTGAGAGACTTTTTTCCACTGCAGGTCTGTTTCAAATGGATTTAAGAAAACGTCTATCTCCCGCAATTTTCAATATTAATCATTTCAATGTTGTTTTGATAATTTAAATTTAATTTTAACATGACCTCAAATTCAATTTGCTGTCTTTTAAACCTTATTTAATATGGTTTAATCTTGAGCTACACTAAACTGAATGCCACCGTTTTTTTGTAAAATCATAAATATTGCAGATATTTTGTAATTTGAAAATTTTAATTTTAGAAACTGAAATGTATTGAAAATTTTGATGATATGAATGGCTCATTAATAAACACTGTTCTTTTGTATAATAGGATAATTACTCTACTTAAATTTGGTTAATTTTTACTTGAGTTCAATTTCAGTAACATCGGCAATATTTATTTTTGAATATTGGTATCGGATCGGCGAAATGGCGTATCATTGCATCCCTATTAATTATGGTTTACCACAAAAATATTTAAGAAAACTATTTACTTGTTGACCATTTGTTATAATAACCATCTATTTGACGATTTCATTTCCCAAATTTGACGATTTCAACTCCACTTTATCTGGCATCTATGATCATAAGAAACAATTACTATTTGCAATTGTACACCCATGCCACACCATCAAATGCCTTAAATTTTTTGTGCATTTTTTCGCTACACAAAACTCATACACACTTCTGTGTATGTATGTACTCTTAACTAAAATGTAGCTGTTCACGAAAACAAAACTTTTCTCAAGTTACTTAAGCATTAAACATTTCCTTTTTATCATAAAACAAAAGTCATTCATCAGTTTTTTAAACAGTTGGTATTTCAAGCGTACACATGAAGTGGAAAGTACATACATATATGTACACATATCATATGTATATGCATTGCACATACAGAAATGATGCATGATCATTTACAAAGTTTATCAGAAACCTACTTTTCCCCAAGTCGTTGTACGTTGCAAACTTGAAATGTATTATTTCCCTTCTGATTGCTATTAATTTATTTATTTGTTTATTTTCTTTAAACCATGTTTATGGACTTTGAGTCATGTTTTGCTTTTCTTTCAAAGATTTCATCATTATATTTTTGCAAGGTATTCGATGGTTGATTACTCGCACTACAAGCAGACAGACAGTTTTATAAAACAAAGCAAAAAAATTGAAATAATTGTTGATACAAACAAATACTTACATACATGTAATTATAATATTAAATAATATTTTGAAGAAAAAAAATTTGCTGGTAATTAAAACACAAAAGTGATATCATTTATTCATTTATCACATTATATTCTACAAAGTAAATTTACCCAAGGTATATGTGCGCTATATATGTCGCTACAGAATACAAGACTTCCTGGAAAGAATTCGGATCCTGATGAGTATCACGACGGAAATGAAACGGCTAAAATTTCATATTGTTTTTTTGCTCTCAAGATTTTGTACAGGTAAAGGTACCTTTACATAGTAATACAAAGTAGATCGACTTTGTGTGATGCAAATGCCTATTATGAAATTCTCTCTGTGCCCCACAAAGTCTGTTGTAAATTTTTTTTTATATTTATACGATTAGATTTTGTAGAATCAAAGCACACAGCTGAGCAAAAATAAAACAAAGCTGATGGTTACGATCAAAGTGAATTCACTATAAGGTGGCCCTTTAGCCCATATGCTTATCAGCTGGCTTTGAACCAAACTGTCATTTTTTCTTTTGTTCGTTTGACAGTTTGGTTCCATTACACAAAAAGCGGCTTGTTGTTTTTTAGTGTTGTATTGTTTTAGGGAGGAGCAAGGCAAATTCACTACAAGGTGAAGCAACAGCTCAGGTGACTGGCTTCTTCTTAGGCGTTTATCCGTTCTCAGGCTTACAAAACTTCATTACAAAATTTTAGCGCCATTTTAATGTAAATACTTTGTTGAAAATAAAGATTTTGTGTGAACGTTTTTATATTTTATAGTAATATGTATGCAGGCACTTTTAGGCAAATTTTGCAAGTTATTTATTTGGGTTTTTAAATTTTTTTGTTTTTTTTTTGAAATTAGTCTCATTTGATTCCTTAGGTTGTCAGCTTTCCAAAAATATGCCACTTGTGCCTGGAATTTGATTCTACTTCCAGGAAAAATCAGCAACGATTTTTGGCCATTTTGGAGAAGTTCAATTTTCTCAAAACTTTAGGTGATTTTTTGAAATTAGTCTCATTTGATTCCTTATGTTGTCAGCTTTCAAAATAACATAAATTCAATTCACCATTTTAACATCTCTGTTTTCCTACTTCCCCGTTTTTTTTAAATTCCCAAATTCGACGCTGAATTTTCGACGCTAACTTGGCACACGTACAAGCTATATGCATCCCTACAACAATAAAAAAAGAACAACAGGAGAATTCAATATTAATTCCAAGTTGTAAAAATTAGCCATTGGAAAATTTGTAGACAAACCAACAATATGTGAATAAAATTTGACAACTTGGGTAGAGTGAACTGATGAAAAATTCGAATTCGCTGATACATCCGCCTTACAATAAGTTCGCCTTGAGCTGGCCTATCTAGACCAATTTTGATTTTGAAGTCCTCGGAAAAAGGCGAATTTGCACGCGCTTACCTTACAATTGACTCGCTTTGGAAGAGCCACCTTATAGTGAACTGGTCTGGGTTACGATTTTACAACAACTACAAAAACACCATGAACATTTGTTTAATTCATTTTGGTTCTATTTGCAGTTTATTGCATAAAAATGTAGCCACCTCCATTAATGTTGATAATGTTGCCACTGTTAACTATAATACAGCTCTGATAGGATGAAAATACATACGTTTTCTAAAATGGTTTAGAAAGTAAACATTTACCGATCGCTTGTCAAATTTTCTTCCTATTTCTTTCTTATTGAATACCCACTGTTTTCGTATGTTCTAGAGAGTTTTGACAAGTCTTAATGCTTATATTACCATATAAAGATAGCTTAAAGGAACTTCGCTCTCAACAGGGGTCCTCCGATCGCACAATTTTCGGTCATATAATAAATTACATATAAAAGTTTTGTATAAACAAAAAAATTCCAATTTACCGATATTTCAATGCAACACTACAGCGTCTAATAAAAATCCATTTATGTATGTAAATTGTTTGCCGTTATTGAAAATGTACTGCTTAAAATAAGTAAATAATAGCTGAAAGATTGAATGTCCTCGTGAAACAAATTGTTCTTGATAGTACATGTAATTCGGTAGACACAAAGGGTCTCAAACAAATGCAAATGTGTTCTTGATAAAAATTTGACGCCTAATTTTTTGAAGACAATTCATAATATGTATGTTGTTGTTTATTTAGGACGAATGCTTACAAGTAGACAAGCCAAACAATTGAAAGGAATATTTAAATAAGATATTCAATGTGTTTATTTAAGGCAGTTCGTTGTTCTTCAGAGTTGTAATTATATACATGTGTGTATTGTATACAAATATATAGCAGCGTAGGAAAACTTATTGCTTTAGTATTTTTTCAATACTTTTTTATATTAAATGTGCCGCAGTATCCCCGCGCACGTTTTCGCACTTTTCGATAGTGTAACGAAGTACTCCTGTATTCGATTGCGTCAATTCACACTAGAGTAAGATTAACTATTAATCTTATCTAGCCTAGATTGGCTTAGGTGTGTGTCGTATGACATCACATTATCACACCACTCGTATCAACCTAACCTAATTACAGATGCTCCAGATATAAACCCTTTATAAAAATATAGCTAAAATTAGAAACCAAATTGTTTGCGCCATCGATGATCCCCGTTAAGAACAAAGTTATTTATGTTTCTCTTCATCTTCGAATGAAATTGAAGATGAAATCTTTAAGTTTCAAAGAACGGGTTACATCAGAAATATTCAAATATTTCAGGAGTAATATTCATTATTCAGCTCTATCATTAAATTTTGCCAAAATCATGTCTTGAAATAACAGCTTCAATCATGAACCGATTTGCCTCAAAACAAAGTCCAAAAAGCTTGATTTAAAAAAACTAGCGACATCTACCATCCATTAATTTCATTAACTAAATTATGTTCTTTTTGTAGATGTCTTCGCTATGACCAACAACTTTCGCTATTCACCATCAAACATACACAATTATTAGCTAATACATACACAGCTCACATGCATTCATGACGATTCACATACATACACAGCTCATATACATTTGAGATGATTTCTACTGCCCGCAAGCTGCTTCTAAGGAATCCTTTCCAACCAAAATTTGTGAATCTAAAAAGACCATTGCTACAATTTTACCAATAGCTAATAAATAGGATTTTGTCAGCCACATTTCTCGATGGCATCTCATAATTTTGAAACTATAAACACTGAACCGTCGCATTCATATATAGAGTTTCAAATTATAAAATCTCTTTGCGATATGCGCCCGACAGAATGCTACCCTAGCTATGGTTAAATTGCAGTAGCGGCCCTGCAGATGCTATAACGAATTTACAGATGTTTACCTAAAACCTATTTTATTTTCGCATTAAATAAATGCACGAGTACTCATAACATTTATTAGGGTATAATTAGAAGCTTAAAGCATGCAACTCCCAAGCAGAAAAAAAACTAATGCATGTTGACTTTGCGACGATGCTCATCTGCTCAGAAGCAACCCCAGCCATGATGATGACGACGAAGAGGATAAATAAATAAATGTTGATAATAATGTTGTTGATGGCAGCCAAAGCATACCAGTCGTGCCTAAAAAATCAGAGTAACAAAAGACAACCAACCATTAAAACAGACGAATGAACAGGAGGACAGGCAGACAGTTAAATATATTGTTAAATAAACACATTCGCTGCATGCAGTTGTCATGTGTTTTGTTTTAAACATGCCACATTATAACGGTTTCTTTTTAGAACAAAATATAATAACAACAAACCATTTATCATGCATTTAATGCAACTCTGAAATAAATTGTATTAAATGTGTTCGCGCAAAACACAAAATTTGAATTTTCTTCAAGGAGTTGATGCTGAATGGGGCTTAAATAAATTAGACAGGAGCTTTGTTTTTAATACTTATACATATATATGTATCAACATCATAATAAAATCGACTAATAAATCTTTAACTTTATATTACCCCTTATTACGAATGCCGACATTGTTGTCAAATTTGCTCGACATATATCGATTTTGCAAGAGCTAAAATTTTCTTAGAGCGATAAGTAAAAGAAATATTTATAAACAGAGCTATTGGGGTTTTCCAAAACTAGGTTTTGAGTATCAGTGTTTCGTGTCGACTTCATGTAACAACGATGTCGACTTTTGCAATAAGTGGGATTGATACTTTTTTTATTAGCTCTGTTCACTATTTGGTGTGTTGCGAAATAGCGACTGCAAGAAATCACTGCTTTTACTTTGCAACCCAACATCAAAATATGCAAGATTGCAATTGCAATATGTTTGCGTTCACGCTTTGCTAAGCATTTTGATACGCAACGTGCATTGCACTTGTAACACTGACACTTGCACAACTGACACAGGAAAATTGTAGAAATCAAGACAACAAAAAAAAAACAAAAGAGCCTTTCGATGAAATAAAAGTAGTTTCATTTAAGAATTGTGTATTAATTTATCAGCTGTTATTTGGCATGCACAATATTTTGCAATGCCAAATTCAAATCATCGCATTTAAAACACACACCAAACACTGAATACTGCCAATGATATGTCAATGTTTTTATGAGGGCCTGCCCTTTGGAAGACCTGTATAATTTAGTTGCTGTGCATGTTTATTCTGCATATTGTGGCCCCTGTTTTGGTCTTAATATTTGTTTTCAAATCGCATGTGCAATTGTTGTAGACTCTGTACTGACTGCATCGTCGTATACTTTTCCTTGTTTTCAATTCTTTGAATTGTGCTTTATTTATTTTTACAGAAATTGTAATTTATGGCACGTACATACATATGTATTTGTAAAAGTAAGTAGGCGAATTTGAAATTATTTTAATTAAATAGTGAAAGTGAAAACATTTACCAAAAATATAATTTTGACGCAAATGTGTGTACTTTGTGCATAATTCTCTTTAAACGTAATGCACAAGCGCATTACAAAATAATTAAAATAATTTAGTCAACTTGAAAAAGGAGGAGGTTGTCAATATATCTTATTAATATTTGATCCAGAAGCTATTGAGAATGGTGAAAGTGGTAATTCACTGCGCACAAATAATTAGTTTGACAAGATCACATCAATAGTTAAATGTAAGTGTCATATACGCAATGAATGGCATTCGACGTATGTGGAAACAATAATAATCTTATGGTGAAATCATAGGTTTATGGGATTTCGGTACCCAGGCAGAAACGCTTATCGTACTCCAGCATATGCGGCATAACTAGTTTGTGTACTGCACTGCACTATTGTGCCAATGTCTTCTAATCTCTCTCGCATGCGCTGCTCAGGGCAATTTCTCCCAGGATTAGATACCCAACAGTTCCGAGTGAACTGTCATAGATACCAGATTAACATTTTGCAATACCATTTTCACCGCACAGCTAAGATCTCAGTAGTAACCGGAATAACTATTGCATAACAGTGTCTTGTATATATGTAAATGTCAAGCACTGTTTGGAGCATATAGATATAGTTCAAATAGCTGGCTATCATGGATATAGACGTTG
>BGZK01005063.1:0-10085 GCA_005406025.1 Eumeta japonica | reverse complement strand
TTAAAAAGATTTAATTTGTATAATTTGGTTAATGCAGTACCCACTTCCAAAATAGTTAAATAGTTGCTGACTGTGTATTTTCCTCCTGAATTTCGTAAATTTGTGTGTAATTCATTTATATTGGTTCGCATTTGGTCTGCATTATGAGAGCTACGTCACAAAGTACAGTTTCGCTCGAAACAGAATTCATTCTGTATTTTGGTGCTCCAGATTATTTACGATTAATTCTTCAAACGAAGTACATACATTTGTACTAATCTTTAGCCCTTTATTTTGCAATTATTTGAAACTCTTTAAAAAATAACTTCAAAAAATTAGCATTTTCGTGATTGATTTATCAAGTATTGGCATATTTTTTTGTGATATCAAAAAACGCTAGGACAATTTTTTGGGAGCAAACACGAAAATAACAGTATTCCGAACAGAATCAATGACACAGCGGTATATTTGTGTATAGGTGCTAAAAGTGAAATAAAAATTTTAAAACTTACAGAAGATCTGCAAAAGTAATATAGAATGGAACAGAGTTACACATAACGAGGCGATTGCTGGTTCTGTCACAATCTTTATTTTTCGGAAATTTGAAAAATCAGCTATAGATGATATTTCAAAGCGGTTCGAATTGTACAGGAACTTAATAACATATCTCATTTACTGCATGGCCCACAATATCACTCGATATCGCACGCTCTCGTAAATACGTTTGATACAACAATTAAATTTAAAATGTAGTTGGTTTGAATGTATTTATACCATCGAGCAATGTCGAGTGATGTCGTGAACCAAGCAGTTGATAATATAATATAAATTCTGTGAATCTCTGCTTTTACGATGACTAATGGCATCGAGTAAATGAAAACTGAAATCTAACGGATCGGATTAAAAATGTTCCTCTACAGATTAGAAAGAATCGTTAACACCTCACAATTTTTAAATGATAAAGAAGACTGAACTCTTTGCTAAAAATATTTGTTCTGTCATCACTACATATTGTTGCTGTTTCCTTGAAGTCTTAACATTTTAGCCTTTATTTCACTATAAACGTAACTGGCAATAAACTTCATTGAGGATTCTATTGAAAAGCACAAATTAACTGTCTGTCCCACGATGTTACTCGACATCGCTCGTTCGCGTAAATACACTAAAACCGAAAACATTTTAAAATTTGTTGTTGTTTCCAGCATATTTATGCGAGCGATCGATATCGAGTGACATCGTAGGCCAGCCAGGCAGTAAGGTATTCAGTATCGTCTATGATTTTTCTTAAGTGTTTCATTAACTAAGATGCACAGCATATATTAAGACTCCCGATTCCGATAAATAAAGGCATACACATTATATAAAACTTCTAGCTATGAAAGAGAGAACGACCGCACGTACACAACCTTGTGATTGATGGTTTTTGATGATTGTCTCCTGTGCACTGATCTTCCTTGAATTTTTGCCACCATTAGGCTGGACTCTGGGATATAGGCTACTTTGTTCTTTTCAGCCACGCCAATTTTTGAAATTTATTACGTGCCCACGTAGTTTTAAAAATCTTATAAGAAAAAATCGAGTTTTATGGTTTGTGGAGCTAGAGCCTTGAAATTCCGTGGGCAAAAAGCGCAACTGGTTTTGCTAGTGTATATATAAAATATGAGCTCTATTTATTTCTTCAGTGAATTAAAGACAACAGCTTGAACTTGGTTATGTTTTTACACTTTGCTTAAGCAGATATACAATATAAGTTTAAAAAAAAATGTGGTTCTCTATCTGGCAGGCAGTGTATGTAACTACATACACTAATCATACAGTAATAGTGAGAATCAGGTATACAAGTTAAAAAAATACACAGAAATAATCAATAATTACTATATTTTCCCAAAGTTATGGCTTATGTATATATATGTATATGTACATGAGCTTGGTTTATAGATTTATTTCTGATAGATCTGCATTATTACTATTTCGCTTGAAAATAAGAATAAAGTGCTGTTTGACTTTTAGAAACAATATTTTCCAGACAAAATGTTTAACCACAAATAATTAAAATATTGAAGTGAACGCAAGGGCACTAGACACATGATAATATAAGGTATTGCATTTCTTTTAAGAGTACTGCATTTTCCTACAGTTTTCTATTACTTTGGGTAATACATGTACTTTTATTATTTTGGGTCAAAGACCCCTTTAGTTGTTTGACTTCTTTCAACATGTCTATATGCCCGACATTTCGCTGATGCTACTCAGCTCGTCAGTAGCTGACATGTACTTTTAGTTATATTAAACTTGATATGTTCTATGTGTAATATTCCACGGAATTTTCTCTTCAAGGAAAATGCAATAATTTGGTTAAAATCTTTCGAGTAGCATAAACTCGTGTTTTAAGCCCAGATAAGGAAGGCTGCAATTACATAAACACTTGTTTTATTTCCGTACAGCAGATGAAATTTGTATGAATTTACATGTTATAGATATTATACTCACTGTATATAATGTACCCAATCTTTTCCTACGTTTCCTTACCTTTCTTCAGTTTTCGTCTTTTACATTGCACATGGGAGGTAAATAGAGATCTTGTCTGGCGATTAGCATGAAACAGTGCAAAATTGGACAACATAGGCACAAGCCGTCGAAAAGACCTAAATTGTATAAGAGAATTTTGTAATTACCAATATTTATATTTTTAGTTGTTGTAATACAGAGCAATTTACTATTTTAATAATTTTTTCCTTTACCCAATTCCAGAACAAAACATATTTCACGCAAAACGTCGAGACAAAGCGTGCCATCAAAAGTAAAACAAACTACTTATCAGCTGTCATTTGTCTAGGGTTGCCGAACCTTTAAGCTCTATTAAAGTAAATTACATTTCTTATCTAGAGTTGGAAAATTGAAATCGTACAGAACTATAACGAAGAATATCAACGCGAAATAAAAGAAAATATGATATACAATAAAAATTTTTGATACTCTGAAACATTTTTCCGCTGAGCTTTACCATTGAAAACCCGTATTCAAAACAAGGATCGCAACGTTATGTCAATATATTTCGTTTATACTCTAAAGGTCATGTTTCACTATCCTATCCAGTAGTACGATATGTCAAAAACTAGTGTGTGTTCAAAAAGTACGATAGTGTAGTCTAAAAGTGCAAAAGCTTATAAAAATGTTCATAAAATGATAGATTTCATGCGACTTTAACGCATTTTGCAAAACCAACATTGAAGATAAATGTGAAGAAAACACACTGGTGAAAATTTGACATTAACATAGCGCTATTCCCTTTTGCTCATATTCGTATTTTTAACAAACCATAACAAAAACAATAAAACGTGCGTTTTAGCGCCTTTATGAAATCCAAAAAAAAAACACAAAATGAATTAAATTGTAATAATTAATTGAAAAAATTTTAATATCTTTTACTTTCGACCCAAATTAAGTTATAAGACAACAGTTTCAAACTGTCATATTAGTTTTATATATAGCTGAATATACATATATATGTAACTAAAATTCTCAAAAACGAAGCGGGATCTTGAGGTTCTGATAAATGCAAAACGTTAAGGATAAAAATACGCTCTTTTGACATATCAATTGATCCTCAGAAGACTGTACAGGAGGAGCTATTGTCCTCACAAAAAATTTTATTTAGTAAAACTTAGTAGGTACTTTAGTGATTTATGTACAAATCTCTTAAGACCTATGCCGCATCTTGAAGTTCTGATTATTGCAACATATGAGGGACAAATATACGCTTCTGTTAAGGTATCAATTGTTCTTGGAAAGCCTGTGGACAAGAAGCTATGGTCCACAGAAACTGACAAAAAAATTTTATTCGGTAAAATACATACTCTATTGATTTAAAAATTTCTTAAAAACTATAAGGCATCTTGGGTTTGGATTACGGTAACTTGTAAGGAAAAGACGTACACTTTTAAAGAATCACTTGTTCCTGAAAGATTGTGGACGAGAAGCTATTGCCCAACAGCTATATATAAAACTAATATGACAGTTTGAAGCTGTTGTTTATAACTTAATTTTGTATGTATAAGTTTTATTGAAGTGGATAAACAATATTACAATATAAAGAATTTTTCCATTAGATTGACATATAAAAACAACATACTAAAATTATGTATGTTCAGAAAGTAAACAAGTACAAGTTATTAAATATTATTGAATAAACATGAATAACTTCAATACTTTCCCCTGTTTGAAATAACTATTTAATATTTAGTCGATCACAAAATAATCTCAACCGTAATTTTGGAAGTGGCTTGGTCAACATATCAGCTGCTTGAAACTCGGTGGAAACTTGCTTGACTGACAAACAACCTCTTGTAACTAACTCTCTATGAAGAAATGTTTAACTGCAATATGTTTCGTTCTGTTGTGGAATTCAGGATTCTGTGCTAAACGAATGGCAGCAGTGTTATCGATCTGAATACATGGAATTTGCTTTAGATTTATAACTTCTTTATAAAGCCTTATAAGCCAAACAAGTTCTTTTGCCGCTTCGTTTGCAGCTACAATTTCAGCTTCTGTGGTAGATGTTGATACTATAGCTTGTCGCTGACTTATCCAGGATATCGGTCCACCGGCATATGTTACTATAACACCAGATGTTGAGCGTCCTGTAGATATACAACCTGCAAAGTCTGCATCACTGAAGCACTCAAGTAGCTTTGGCCCTTTTTTATTATAGCATATTCCAACATCTAATGTTCCAGCTAGGTATCTGAAAACACGTTTTACACATTGGACATTTTCTCTTGTTGGTTTTTCTAAAAACCTTGACAGATAGCCCACCACAAACGCCAAGTCCGGCCTCGTACCCAGCATTAAATACATCAAAGCACCAACAGCTTGCCTATACGGAAATTCAACATTTTCATTTTGTTTGGTTTTTGAACAACAAACTTTCTCCATTGGTGTGGCAATTGGTCGACACTCAGAGAAATTAAATTTCTCCAGTATTTTCTTTATATATGATTTTTGATGTATCTTAATACACTCTTCACTCTTTTCAATTTCCAGTCCAAGAAAATATGAAGCTTCTTTGCTAACAATCTTGAACTCATTTTCATTTCTTTTATAAATATTTCAAGTTCACTTTTATCAGAAGCCGCAACTAAACCATCGTCCACATATAAAGTTAAAATTATAATATTACCATTTCTTTCTCTCTTATATAAACAAGTATCTGCTGAACTAACTTGAAATCCAAGATTTTGCAAATAGCTTCCTATTCTTTTATTCCAGCATCTTGAGGCTTGTTTAAGACCATATAAACTCTTTTTTAAAGCACATACTCTCTTCGAACCATCATTGAACCCTTCAGGCTGTTGCATAAAAATATTTTCTTGTAACTCTCCGTACAAAAATGCTGTAGAGACATCAAATTGAGTTAAGTATAAGCCTTCACTAGCAGCAATGCTAATAATTGATCGTATAGTTGACATTTTAGCTACAGGACTAAAAGTTTGATCATAGTCAACACCCTGCTTTTGCTTGAAACCTTTTACAACCAACCTTGCTTTGTATTTATTTACAGAACCATCTGCATTTGTTTTGATTTTATACACCCATTTTGCCGGAAGTGTTCTCTGCCCTTTTGGTAGTTCCACCAGCTCCCAAGTCTGGTTTACTATATGTGATTTTATTTCAGATTTCATTGCTTCTACCCAGTCCCTATTTTGTTCACTCTCGATAGCTTCTTGATAGGTATTAGGAGTTTGAATTTTGTTTACGAATTCATTAGATGCCATTACTAAATCAGCATTACTAAAAGCATTAATTAAAACTGTTCGATTTCTCAACTTCTTTGTATTTTGTTCTTCAAAACTTAAATCGTCATCTCGCGGACGTTTATTACTTGATATATATGGACCACTAAAACTACCTGCTATACTGCTATACTGTCATCATCCATTTGAACTTCTTCATCTTGCTGGGCATCTTCGAAACCTTCGAAATCTTCACAAGTACTATCGTGGTCTTCTTCTTGATCTTCTAGTTCTAGCTTGATTTGAGTTATATTTGAATTTGTTTTACTTGGTTCGTTATTTACTTCTCTTCTAGTTTTGATGCTTGCACAACCAGAAACAGTTTCTAAAAATTTAACATCCCTTGAGAATTGAACAGAGTTAGATTCTTGAATGAAAACTCGGTACCTCCTCATCGCCATCATAACCAACTAGATATCCCTTAACAGCTTTCTTGTCTAGTTTTTACGCTTTTGAATAGGGATATGAATAAAACATGTGGAACCAATAATTCTAAGATGATTGATTCTAGGTTTAGTTCCATGCCATAACTCAAATGGACTCTTATCTTTAACGGAACTCCTTCCTGTCCTGTTGAGAATATAAATTGCTGATTTCACAAATTCGGCCCACAAACCATCAGGAAACTTTATATCTTTATTGGAATATTTGAAAGTTCTTGCCATTTCCACTATAGTTCTGTTTTCTCTTTCAGCGTTTCCATTTTGCTGTGGGGTATATGGAGCGGTTACTCTATGGTTTATACCGTTAGCTTTTAAAATCTTCTTCACATTTTCATTAATAAACTCTCCACCATTGTCGCTAAGAATTGTTTTAATTGTATGACCTTGACTCTTTGCATTAGCAACCATTTCAACCAAAGTATCTTTAACATCATCTTTATGTTTTACAATGTAGCCATATCTGAATTTCGTAAAATCGTCTTTATATACCACCAGATATCTGAAACCTTGAAATGATGGTGGAAAGGGACCACAAACATCAGTGGATATTAGTTCACCAGGAGATGTTGCAGTTTTACGCCTTCCAAATGGCAATTTGCATATTTTCCATATATGCACGGTTCACAGACTTCAATGCTACGCTCAACTGTAATACCCAAATCTCTTTGTAGCTTATATCTGACATGCTCCTTATTTTGATGACCCCATCGTTCGTGATATAATTGTAAAAGTGAAGGCTTATAAACAGCTGCATTGGCTCCATTAAATGGTGATATTGGAGTTATATTTGCTTTATACAAGCAACCGTTTACCTCACGATTCCCCGTCAACACCTTCTTGCCATCTAAATTGAATTGACATTTCATGGGAAAAGATTTGAACTCACTATTACGATTTCTATCATGTGCTGCCAAAACTGAGAAAAGGTTTCTTGAGATCCCAGGCACATACCAGACATCCTCTAACCTTATCTGGATTTCTAAATTTTGATTAATTCGTGATAAAAACTCAATTGTACCTTTTCCTTCAGCATTTAGTATCTCTTTACCAGCTGCTTGAATGGATTTCTGGTCATTAAAACTCTCATACTCAACGAAATATTTTCTAGTTCGAGTAACGTGTTTAGTAGCACCATTATCTACCCACCAATCTATATCTGTTGAAACTGAACTAGCTTCATCGATTATTGATTGAAGAGCAACATTTGAAAAACCAATTTTTCCTTTTTGAAATCTACTTGGCTTGCCATCTGCTAACCACTTACGGCATTCTCTCAACCAATGACCCTTCTTCTTACAATAATGGCAAAAATCATCACTTTTTGTTTTAAAACTCTTCTTTGCTTTCAACATCCTCTGGTTACTTGCAACTAAAGCTTCTTGATTATCACTGTCAATCAAAACATTTCTTTTTAAATTCCGTTCATAAAGACACAGCTGCATTATGAGTTCATCTAAAGTTTTGTCCCCATCTCGTGTAAGCATCATCCAACTAGATTTGAAAACCTCATAGGAGCTCGGTAGAATATATAGAATTTTGCAGACTAAGACAAGATCTGGTAATGGATGCTCTCTTTTTAGCTTCAAGCCATTATTTATTTCATTAAATAAATTTTTTAGCTTTGAAATATGTGTTGAAACATCATCTCCACAACTCCATTGAAAAGAAAAAAGTTCGGTACACATTTTAAACACTTGATCTTTTGCAGTTGCTTCAAACTGTTGTTTTAGAGCTTTCCACATTTCAGAAGCGCATTCTCTGTCCATCACTTTCTGATAGATGTCATCTGTGATTGTGCTCGTAATAACGCTTTTTGCATAACTATTTGCCTTTCTGTACGTCTCATTTTTCTTCTTGTATTCCTTCCGTTGGGCCTCGTTGGCTTCCTCTCCAATGGGCTCGGGCTTAACTAGTTTTTCATCAACGACATCTAGAGCGCCTTCATAAAACTCAAAAATGTCTCTTACTTTCCGCTTCCATATCGGCCAATCCGATTCTCCGGCTAAATGTTTAATTGCTTTGCAAAATTCCATTTCTAATAGTATGGACTTTTCTTGGATTGGGCAGATTTATGGATTAAATACATATATACTTATATTTTTCTTGACTTCTGGGCACATAACCTTTTGTATGTATAAGTTTTATTGAAGTGGATAAACAATATTACAATATAAAGAATTTTTCCATTAGATTGACATATAAAAACAACATACTAAAATTATGTATGTTCAGAAAGTAAACAAGTACAAGTTATTAAATATTATTGAATAAACATGAATAACTTCAATATTAATTTGGGTGGAAAGTAAGAGATATTAACATTTTTTCAATTAATTATTACAATTTAATTCATTTTGGTGTTTTTTCATAAAGGCGCTAAAACGCACGTTTATTCTTTTGTTATGGTTTGTTAAAATACGAATATGAGCAAAGGGAATAGCGCTATGCTAATGTCAAATTTTTCTCCATTGTGTTTTCTTCACACTCTTCTCCTCTTTCAGTTAAAATGAAATCGTGTACACGTTTAAGCCCTTTAGTTAGCTATTATATTCATAAACGAATAAACACGGGCACTTGTAGTAGTTCATGAAATGTGTTTACCAATAGAATGAAAAACCACAATAAACTAATATTATCATATAATAAAGGAATAAAATTGTAATATGTAAAATCGTCAAACGCCAATTGAAATTTTCAGCTCCCGAAATTGCGATAAATCGTCTAATACGGCATCTATGACTAGGTGCAAGCAAATTCGCCTTAAATAACAATTGTATATAAAAATATAAATAGGAAGAGAAGCTGAAAATGAAGGAAAACGTAGATTATATAGTCTTAGTAAATGCCGTTTATAAAGCATTAATTCTCAAAATGTTCTTATGCGTTGACTTACTGCTTAGCGTGTTGGTTGGTAGCGGCAATAATATACGTATCTAGGCCACAAACCATACACATCAAAATCCACAAACAAATTTCGTCACAAAAACTGACATCCAGACAAGGCTGCCAGAAGCAAATTTATTGAAAATCGTCAATATCCTGATAAGATTACAAAATCTCATTTAGTTGTGAAAATCGTCAAAAATCAAGTGTATTATTAATGTTAGTAAAATTTTTACTTTTATTTAATAAAAAATAATTTTTAGTGATTTGAACATACACACACATAATTACAGTTATTTATTAAAAAATCATTTTTAAAACGTTAAATTTCTCGAAAATTTTCCTACTAAATTTCTGAGTTGAATAATTCCAACAAATTGGTTGATTACAAATATAAAAAGTAGATAAAATGAAATAGTTAGGCATTATTATCGATATAAAACTAAAATGGGAAAATCATGTTGAATATGTTGAGAATAAAATTGCTAGAAGTTGGGGTTTATGTATCGATCATGTACGTATGTTAGTAGGCGATATAAATTAATCATTTATCAGTCTATTATAGAACCGTATTTTTATAGTCCAGCAATTTATTTACACTTAATAATTCGCAAATAAAAGAACTTCAAATATAGCAGAATAAGATTATGAGGTTTATTCTGAGTAAAGGGCATGATACCCGATTGCTGAGATGATTGAAAGTTTGGTTGGCTTAATGTGAATAGTAATAATAATGTACTACACTTTAAGATCTATTAACAAATTACGGTTTGGTGAATTACCGAGAATGTGGTAATTTCATTATACACAGTTTGAACAATTTTGAAGATAACGGGATATATGACCAAATGCTAAATTGTAAAATTAATGAAATTGAAAAAATTTTAAAAATAAAATCATTAGCGGCATAATACAGCTCTATTAATGATGGGTTATCAACATTGGATGCCTATTCAAAGGGCCAATAAAGAAGTATAGAAAAAGCATA
>BGZK01005062.1:0-10085 GCA_005406025.1 Eumeta japonica | reverse complement strand
TCTGTCTGAAAAATAAAAGCAATAATTAATATTTTTAAAGCTAACTTGCAGGTGAAATGGGGAAAATTCATAAAATAAACGTTTTAGACCCTGAAATAAGTATTTTATATTATAGAAAAACACTGTTTCGAAATATTTCAAAGTAAAAAGATTTTTCATAAAAGATTTTGAATTGAACTGCTATTTTTAAGATTAGTATCTTACATCTAAAAAGTTTCTTTGTCAATTATGCTAATATAGATGTAGTATATGATTACATTATTATCATATTGTCTATTCTATACAAATAGAGTTATACTATTGAATTTGTATACAACGATGGTATTTGAAGGAACATACTTTAAATCTATATAATAAAAAAATACGTGTTTTTCATTATTAACTTTCTATGTGAATAAGTAATGAAAGTAAATTCATTATTTATAGCGATATTTAGGCATCCCTATCGGGACGCAGCAATCATAATAGCTCTGCCTAATTGCCGACATTTTGTTGTTGATTTAAAGAAAACGTATATATATAACTACTATCTCGCGTGCCAGTCGCAACCGACACGTTTGATGGTTTGGGAAACCTTGTTAGCTGGCGGCGCGCGTGCGTCATCGTTTGGCGCGCTTTGTATGGTGAGGACCTTCTGGCATACTTATTTTGAGGTCTAACCTACGTCTGAGCTCCTGACAATATAAACACAATACTTATCACAATACAATACGCATGGATTTACCATATATGAACAAATTCATTGATATGATGATTTTCTACAAAATAAGGCTCATCGATTTTACACAACTTACAATATGTGCTCTACTGAATAATTGCTACATTATTACGGCTGTTATAACTGCTCGAGATCAAATCAGCAGTAACTAACTATCAGTGTATAGGTATAAGAAGTGAACTCCTTTGAGTTATAAATAATTTTTATTTTATGTGGGATTTTATTTTTATTACATTGAACTTTCGTTTATAATGAAATAAATATTCTTATTTGCAATTAATGGTTTATGCCAGCTAAACAAGAAATATGTTTTACATTCAACGCAACACAAGCGTGACGGCGTAGTTGACGTTTTTAATACCGTATTAAAAATTCTTCTTACGTGTCTAAAGAGGTTTCACTTCAAAATGTCCAATATGTATTACAGTGCAGCAACAGCAGTATGATTTACGCATGAGCTTGGCATCCCTCACAGCTTTTTCGTTGAATATATGGTTTCTAAAAGCATGTTGAGAGAGCTTCCGTACGATGAATCGCTCGGTAATTCACTTGTAATTGCATACGTAAAATTATCATAAGCAGAATCAGAAAATCTCAAAGCTCGCGCATTATTTTACCGGCATCCGAAATTAAAATGGCGCCGGAGCTCGAGGGCCGTCCCTGTGATTCGCTGCCTCCGCGGCTACCTGCGTAATGATTGATGATGTTGTTATACCAAATAAAAGTTGTTGGTATTTTTTCCGGTTTTCGCGAGGTGACTAGAACATGATATTCTGTGGAAAAATACGATTAAAGTGGTTTATGTTTGTCTGTTGAGTTCCTTTAGGTGTGGTTTTTTTATTATATATTTAGTAGATATTCTACGAGTATTTAGATATTGAACTGGAAAATTGGTTTCTGAGATCACAGATAAAATGACTTTAAAATTTCTTTGTACGTATATGAGATTGTCGTTTGATATATTAAATATGATATTTTTAATATTTAGGTATATAATGCACATGATTTTATCTATAATTTTTAACTGACAAGAAATATTAATACATGAACGCATAAGTGGTTGCGAAACATACGAAAAGACCTATGACGTCATAACATTATTATTCTACAGAGATTTTATTTTTAAAGAGTTCCACTCGTCCAAATTGTAAATCTAATTTAGCTAATGGCAATCACTATAATGTATGCAGTAATGGTTATTTTTAGGTTAGTGGCGGATTTTGGTTTGTGAGGAGCACGAACCCACCGCGGGTGGTTTTATCAAGATAAATCACTTTAAAACGTAGATCATGGGGACTTTAGCCGCACCTCTAGTGGGCTAAGGGGTTAATGCACCAATATAAGAAGTTGTTTTTGAATGTTGTCCCGACATTCACAAAGAAAACGGTGGAGGAGTTTTTAAATTTATACACGATATATAAACTACGTCCGGTCTGGCTTTTCTCACCGTTGATTCTGAATTGATCAAATTGTGAATATTCTGTATTGAGTTAATACGAGAGAAGACCTTATTCCTATGTTTGTTTGTTTGTTCGTTTTAAAAATCATTGCAAAGATTATTATCATCTATTAAATAACCTGTTTTTATCATTTCAAAATGGTCAAAGATTCGTTAAGAGCTTCCTCATATGCACCTTCGTCTATAAACTATATATCAGATATACGTGGTACACACAACGCTATAGTTTATATAGGCAGTAAAATGGCAACTCGCTGACATTTTTTAAATAAACCCCA
Organism: Eumeta japonica; assembly: GCA_005406025.1. Taxonomy (NCBI): domain Eukaryota; kingdom Metazoa; phylum Arthropoda; class Insecta; order Lepidoptera; family Psychidae; genus Eumeta; species Eumeta japonica. The sequence continues at coordinate 7,630 of BGZK01005062.1, read as the reverse complement.
TTATATTATTGATGTAGAGAGCTTAAGTCGCGGCGGAATGATTTGACCCGAGAAATCGACGCCCACGTAACAACGAATTCTAGGATAAGTGAAGTGTCAATTCATTCAATATATTCGGACGAAATGGAGTGATTGAATTTTAGAACCATATTAAACAATTTGTACATTACGTTGGATATCGAGTTAAAATATGTTGGGGTGTGTTGATGATCGAGTTATATGTAATGTATTTGTTCATTAATATTACATTCGATTCATATAACAGTGTTTCAAAAATCTTTTAATTGATCGGTCTTTAAAAAATGAATTATTTCAAGAAAGTATTTATTTAATAAGGCATTAGGTAAATACTTATGAAAACAAGTTATAAATCTCATCTTTTTTGATACCGGTTAAATTAAATGTTTTAATTTAAGCAATATCAAAAAAAGGTTTTTAAAGTTTTTATTACAAGAAATTGTGTTTAATCGACTTCAACAATTTCAATATAATTAATAAATCATTAATAATATTGATAAGGAAAACCCTTTCGCGTATACAAAAAGAATTTCAATAACCTTCGAATGAAATTTCATAATGTCGTCAAATTTTCTTGATGTGACATTAAAAAAAAAAGAAAATTTGTATGAGGAAAATTTAACAATTAACTAAAAAGAAAACCACGAAAATTGACAATAGAATTGTGTTCAATTATGAAGAAATTGGTTACAAAAGTTATTTGCACAGATCTTTGCTTCAGATGAGAGGCCTTATATCTTGATTCAATGTTTTTATGTACAATAAATATACTTTCATTTGGATAGTTACCTTTTATTACTCAATTTAAGAGAACCCTGGTCAATAATACGCTCATATATGGTGAAGGCGATTGTTTATAAGTACATATAATGTGATTTTACAATGAAATTTTGTGTGGTTATACATATAATATAACCACACAAAATTTCATTGCACAGGTTTTTAAAAATCTCCTACATTTCAGCTTTTTCTTCTGATTTTATTGTCCATTTACTTCTGTAATCCATCACATATGTGTATATACCTTCTGTGCACATTTGAAAAGACTATCAAACTAGTAAAAACCTTGCAATAAAAAAGAAATGGAAGGGAGCTAATTTTAAATAACCAAAACCGACGAGTTTGCATCAAGGTTGGGCGTTTAATAAACAGAATTGTTCATTTAGCTTATTTTCGCAGAACAGCTCGCTCATCAGAAGTGCACTAAATTCAGCCTCTGAGATTCTATTAAATAATTAGGTACAAGTCGATCGATAAACGTATTAAAAATATGTTTCTTATCTGGTAGAAACCAAATAAACGTAACAAAGTACATTCATCCTAGAACTTAGGAATTCGTGATTTCGATAAATCGGACATTGATTGAGCCGCATTGAATTTGGGATGTCATTTGTAGACAGGCCGACGGGACGGGTGGGCTGTATAGCTGTGAGGGAGAAGCGAACAGAAAACAGAAATAAATACAGACTTTTCTCTAAGGCTCTAGTGACGTTATGTAGGCCTTGGTAAAGGACAGGTCAAATATGGGTTTAGTTGAAACCGGTCTTGATTTCGAATGATGATTATCGTATGGCTCGATATTGCGTTTTGTGATTGTTTTTAAAAGATTTTCATAATAAAAGTTACGATAACGTTTTAGGTAAGGAATTGATTGTATACATTTGTACAAGTTGAACCCGTATTAAGGCAGAGTGAAGGGATTTCTACGTACTTGCGCATTTTCGCCATCTATTCTAAACGCATTGCTGAATTCATCTGAAGTTAATGCTGACAGATTTTAGTATGTATATAGGTAATGCTGTAAATATTTTTTTTTGATATGACAAAAAATAAAATATTAATTTTTTCTAAATATTTTAATTTCCATATAGTTACATTCGGGATATTTTTAAGATAGCTTTTAATTAGATTAAATATTTGTCTCATGAATGACATATCAGATTTTGTATTGATATTGTGTATTTTACATAAATAGTTAAGCCGTCATAATATCGGACTGTATTTCTACCACTATTGGTTTTGTTGGCACAAGTACCTCCTTGCTAACGATTCTCCTTCATACAATTGGACTATTTTTAAAATAAAAAAAATGTTACTTGTTGTTGAAATCTGTTTAAAAATTAATTAAATAGGTTTTTACAAGTAGCTTTATTTATTTCCCTTCTTTGAAATGTTTACTTTATTTCACATTTTTTAGTTACCGACTAATTATAATATAATAATTCATTTAGCTGCTCTGCATTTGCATTAAATTACGGTCAGTAAAATTGGCCAAGCATCTTGTTTATTCTTGTACGGAGTAAGTGGAAAAATAGTTCCGATCCCTTGAATCACCAGTTATAGACCACTGGTTATTCCAGGGTCTTCACATTTTTAGTTGGAGTGCAACTACCAAATTATTTGTATACAAATTATATTTATTCTTCATATTGCATAAATTCTACATTTCATACTGAAAACATTTATATTCACTCCCGCATTAAATTAATTTATCCTACTTCTACTATTATCTCTGCTGCACACTTATTGTATTATATATCTGCATATCTACGCCCGCACGAACATACGAAAAGTGAAAAAGCTCAGAGCAACCGCGGGTTATTTCTTATTGATGAGTTCTACTGCCTATCTTCAAAGATCTTCATCAGGCACTAATGTATTTTACTTCAATATATATATATATTTTCTTTCCAAAAAATATATATATTTAGTAATGAAAACTTCATTCAAATCGGATGAGTAGTTTTTGAGAAAATTGCGAACATACACAAACAAATATACGGGTTGAAACTAAAACCTCCTTTTTTGAAGTCGGTAAAAAATACACGGTCACAGATGGAGAGACAGAGAAAGAGATAGACGAACTGACAGGCACGAGAGTGATTCAGTATTCACGATTTTCGGTTCCTCATCGGGTGTAGAGAACCCTAACAAGTACACGTTACAGTGACCAACATACGGAATCCATAAAAATAACAAGGATTCGTCTGCGTCGGTATATTGAAATTGCTTCTCTTGTATTTTGTTTTCCATAAAGTAACCTTATACGAATACATCATACCTCTAAGTCTACGAGCCCTTCGTTCCACAGTGGCTATCTCGGGCTATCGTTCACACCGCACGTTACGCCGAACGGCGAGAAAGGGAGGGACAGGGTTTAAATTTTGTAAATTTTTTGTGTGTGTTCACAGCTGAAAAAAATAACGTTAGAAGTGCCTAATGACACCCGGTTCTAACGAAGTGCGTTTCGTTATCTATTATATAAAAGATACACTGAAATAATTTAATAATCTTTGAGAGTAATTACACTCGCTAACTTAATGTCATTAAATTAAACTGGAAAATTGCTAATTTGTTTCATGTAAATGAAACTTTAAAAAGGAGCAAATGAACGAATGGTTACAAAATTGCAATCAACATTTTTTTAATTTATGAAGATATAACATAAACATTTAATCATTAATTATTATAAAAATATAATGTACTTGTGCTTTTGTAGTATTTATTCTCAAATTATTTCCAACAACCGCTAACACCGCTCGGATACGTTGTTCTATTACAGAGTACTAGTGTTTACCTTCCGGCTGGTTTATCAGACCCTGAAAATTGTTCGTGGTTAATGTACATCTGAAAACGATTTCTACAAGACCTAACACGGCTAGGATACGTTGATTCATTATGAAGTTCCTGTGTTTACCTTCTGGCTCCATCGTCAGACCCTGAAAGTCAATTATGGCCAAAGTGCATTTAAAAAAATTCTATCAAGCCCAAATAAGGCTATGTTGTTTTATTAAGGAGTGCTAGTGTTTACCTTCCGGCTACATCATCAACCTCTGAAAATCACGCATGGTGAGAGTACATCTCAAGACAATTTTAACAAGCTCAAATACGACTAGGATATGTTATTCCGTTATAGAATTCTGTGCCTTCCTTGGGCTCTATTATCAGATCAGTTCAATTATATCGTTGTGTAGTTATCGGTCCTCGATAAGTGTGCAAAGTTTAAATTTAATCTAATGCTTTAAAGTCGCTCAAAATGGCGTTTAAGAATAACATTTTTTATACTCAACAGTTTCGACTCGCAACTCGAATGCGGATTCGCTATCGATTTCTACTTTTACGTAATAAGGCCCCCGGATGCTCTCGAAAATACAAACATTCAACCTACGAGCACTCGTCATCTTGTGGTCCGACATCACTTTAGAAGCGCCGTGCGTTTTCCTTCAACTGTTCTTAGAGGAAAACGAGTTTTCCCATCATAGTCACAACGTGTGTGATTATAACCCAGCCACTACAAGAGCACGACGAGTCTTCGCTGCCTGGAGTGCGAAAAAGACTTCGGAGCATGCTCCAGGAGTGGCGGTGAAGGAAATTGGTGAGTGGATCTTTTCATCATAAACGGGATTGAGATTTGAACATACAGTTCTTTATTTTATTTCATCGTATACGATACGGAAATTATACCCAACCAGAACGTTGGCTGGATAATTATCCCACAATAAGAAATGTATAAAAAGATATTAGTCAATAAATTACGTCTTAGAAATGTTATTGGATTTTAAACGAAAGTATAATACTAATAAATCGAAACTGCCAAAAATAAAATAGTAAATTAAATTAATAGTAAATCGAGTTTTATTGAAATAAAATTTTATTTACATACTACGCTCATGTCTTGCACAATTTACAAATAATGACCTAACATTATTGTCCAGTTCTGAGGCTGACCTTACAGTAGGAAGGCCGCTCTGAATTCCGTATTTAGGAATTTAGTAACATTGGGAATTCATAAATTGAATTCATTCAGGGGGTTCTGTGTGCGTATATTCAATAATGACCCTGTGGATATACAAGATTTGCCTTTATGTAAATCGAAGAGCATTATTAAATAGATATTCAGTAAATAAGGACATCACATAATTTTCAAAAATTTAGAAAAAAAATATCCCATGTATAACTAGCTAGACTTCTTAACGGGTTGTTTAATTCAGTAATAGTTTTATGTTTATTTAGGTTATTTACGATAAAATTATAAAAGAGCTATTATTAACTTTACTGCTCTTTCTTCTAGAGGGAAAACTGTCTTTCAGATAAATAGTGAAGTGCAAATACGAAAGTTATTGCATATTTCAAGTGCTATTTAATGACGTATGAAATAAAAATATTTTAAATTTCAATTTGATTGCCTGCACCTAGCATTACACGTATCTTAGAATTCACTTTGGCCAGTAGTCTAGTTTTTCCAGGTTCGGGCGAACGTCTTCGGTCGGTGGTTACGGAAGAAGAATCGTTAAGCTACATTCAGCTTTCTATATTAAAAGGAAACCGGTCAAGTGCTGGTCGAATTTGCGTGAAAAGGATTCAGTAATTTCTGTTGAGCCACTTAAGCATCGATTTCATATTTAGCCTTCGGCGTATGGACCTTTATGGGAGTAAAATCAAGTGTTAGATAAATGACGTTATGCTGTCGTCATGGTTACTGAAATAAATAAATCGTCATGTTTGCTTTACATTTCAATCAATCAGAATGTGACAAATACCACTTATACTGGTATGTATGTAGACATTGTTATTTAATAAAGAAGATGGTTTCCGTTTAGTACAATTTCTGAAAGATGAACTGAACTTAGATTTAATTTCTGATAGAACACTAGGGGACAATATGGTACAACTATTGATGCGATGTTTTCTACGATTTATCACACATGTATTTCTGACATTCATGTATCATATTTTAGTTACCATAAACCAATTGTTTCAGTGTTTAATGATACCCGCTATTGTTCCTGTGATAAACATTCACGCAAGATAACGTCAATGATAGAGTAAATCAATCTTACTAAAAATTTTATTGTAATAAATTATTTTCAATATTTTCAAATGACGAATTAATTGTTTTACTATTAAATATAAATAAATGACTAGGTATTATAAGCCTGACATAATAACATGCTTTCTATTTACCATTATACTAATCTATATGTAAATATAATAAATTTTAAAGAAACTCCATCGTGCATGGAGCTGGACACTAATTTTTATTGAATTTACTAATCATTCATCGTATTGTTTTTTTTTTGCAATATTTTTTTTTAAACTGATATATTACGGTGAGAGAACTATTACTACATCTTGACACCTTTGCCCGCACAAAATCAAGTTTTACACAGTTATACAACCTGATTCTGATGTGTTTTCGGTTTACATAAAAATGTACGGATAGACGTGTTGGTGGTTATGGGTAATGGATTTAAATTTTCGTTATATTATTATAAACATTGAAGATGCAATCGGTGCAGTAGTATGGAGGTTCTGAAAAGATAGATAAAGAAACAATGATGTTGGAGAGCGGTGAAAATTTGTTAGCCTCGAAATACAAGGTGTCGCTAATTAAATTAGCTGTGAGAAGTGCTGTTCGTACATTTCGTTTTTTTTATGTACAAATAAAATTTTCGTTTGTGGCGTACACCACTGAAAGAGAAAATTCTAAATGTTTTTTTCAGCGTAAACAACTATCCATTAGAGGGCCGCAGACGGCTGCAACAGAACAATAAAATGTTTCAGACAAAGCTATTGTCCGAAATTAATCCGACAGAAAAACGTAGTTGTAGATTATTTTTTTCAAACTAAGTTTCTATGAATGGAAGCGAACTGCGAAACGGGCCTAAATGTAATCAAGAAAAGGGAAAAATAAGCCAGTATTGTAACACTTCCTTATAAAAAAGATTTACAACATTTTACTCTTTGGCAGCCGAATGTAAAGCCAAGGAGAAAAGTTTTGGCATATATGAGTTCTGGAATTTTTTTTATTGTATTTTATATACAAATTTAAGATAATTTTTCATCATTTTTTATTCACATTTAATTACAATATATATGTGTCATTTTGTTTAACAACTTGTTGGTTTTGTTGTAAGTAGTATAATCCCATATATAGCATAATCCCATTGCTGTAGAAATTTCGAGACTTCTGATAAAAAATGTGTGTCAGCTCCGACGCACGACTGTAGTTTACTCCTTAAGTACCATTGTCTAAACATACGTAAAATAACCTTGAAAAATTATAACCTACCGAGCAACCACGTGTTCATTTGATATTCTAGCATTATTATCTACACCACTGTATTCCATAGTTTATATCAATTGCACTTCACCAAATATAATAATAATGCATATAAAAATTCACGATAATAATAGTAATTATTAATAATTATAGTAATAAATCAAATGTTAATAATAAATATTTACATTGTAAAGAACACTTTAAAACACAAACAAAACAGTGGTGACGATCTGTATTAGAATTGTATAACTGATACAATATATATACATATATAGTGTATCAGTATATATATATCGTTTGTAAACGTTGAACAGTATACTTTTATAATATATATAGGTATACACAATATATGCGTCAGCTGTCTTGCTGCGTTGGCTACACACAAGTATACAGACAAGTATACAAGTACACATACACGCGATTGAAGTGAAAGGTGCGCCAAGTTGGTGCACCAAAACGTAACGCGGATCTACTCAGTAGATTTTACTCCCTCAAATTTTTCTGATACCTGGCGCCTTATATGAAAATCGACTTTAAGGAGTAAACTCC
>BGZK01005061.1:0-10091 GCA_005406025.1 Eumeta japonica | reverse complement strand
AGTCCATTGAGATATAGCGAAAACCGATTTCCTAAGAAACTTAGATTTATAAAAATTTTGGACATAGGCCCATATATATAGCCGTGATACAGCGAAAGCCGGTTTCTTAAGACGTCGGACCTTCATGTAAACCAGAGCGTTTTTCATGATAAAAGCTAGTGAAGTAATAAAATTCGGCCACTTAAATGTAATTTGTGAAATTTTTGGACATCGGATTACATATCCGAGATACAGTGAAAGCCAATTTCTAATAAATTGGGACTGCAAACGAAGTAGGCCTTTTGGTCAAAAGAGGTAGATGTGGTAATGAAACTAGCCAGATGGAGTGGAATCTTCCTTTTATTTTATTGATGTCTTAATATTTGGAGGGGTACTAAAGATTTGACCCGGTCCAATATAACATTTTTCTATTTTATCACTGTATAGTCATTTCGGTATAGAAAGTTTTCTTGTACACAAAAAAAGTCAAATTACTTGAGATAATGGTTTTAGCTATACATCCGCTTGCATATTATCGATACCTCTAATGGCTAAGTCAAATTCAGCTATGCTGTTTTAAAAACACTTTTGTGTTGTGAAGAAGATATATGTATACTACACCCAGTGTTGCCAGAACTTTTAGAGACAAAATTTGAAAAAATAAACACTTTTTACGTAAAATTGCATTTAATTTTAAAACCTGCAAAAATCTGAAAACAATTTTACCTACTATTTTTACGCAAACTAACAAAAATTACATACCTTAGGGTACATACATATACATTTTACAGAAAAATACTTTATCAAACAGCACCTAAATTTTCCTCGAGTACTTTTACGATTAAAAGATCACAAGACTAAACTTTTTGATGTTTGCAGACGAATTTGGGAAATCATTATTTGAATAAATTTAGTTACCGCTGGAAAAATATAATCATGGTTACCCTTTTCTAATATTATATTCTTTTCCAAATGACTATAAGACTATTTTTTTTCTTTAATATTGTTTTTAAAGTTAAACAATTTAACTCTTTAAATTCTACGTTTAGATGCTATTTTTCGTTGATTGAAGAGTTTAGTATTATAGTTCTATATAAAATACATAAAAGTAGCAAAATTTTCTATAAAGTGTAAAATCTGCAATCTATTAACCGAAAATCTGCAAATCTTCATTTGGTCTTTTACGGGTGTGAAAATCAGAAAATCGCAGATAAATCTCCATTTCTGGCAACCATTACTACACCATAAAATTTCATTTCAAATGTTGGTAATAAAGGGTTGCATCAACGTGTGTCATGCCAGACATGTTCATGTGTTCATGAACAAATGCCTTGTCCATGAAATTTCATGGAGAGCACCAAACAAGGTTCGGTTGTATTGATATTATAAGAGAGAACAGTTCGTTGTGATTCATGAACACAGAGAACTGTTCATTGAATTTGGTATTTGTTAGAAGTGATTGCTCTCATCTCAAATTTTCTTAATAATACGCAATAGCATTGTTACCAATTTGGAGAAATCATGTAATCTTTTGCATGTGCTGCCCATGTGTAATTACACGAAATATTTTAGCTTTATCGCCAAAGGGGTTAACGAAAAAAAGTTAAAAGTTCGCCAAATGAATTTCAATGCACCTTTATTACTGTATTTTTCAATGAAAATTTTTATATGCATTGTTGTTAATGGTATTTTTGTATAATTAATGCATGCAATTTTAATGTACATATATACAGTCCACTTGTGGTAACGTAAACACCACCCAACGTGCAAGATTTTTGTAAATTAACTAATCCCCTTATATAAAAATGTGTATTAAATTATTATTATTATTTTTTTTTTTTTTTTTGTTTAGCAACGAAATTTTTTCTTACGCGATTTCTTTGCGCGAAGTGATAAATCAGCCGTGATTCAAAACCTTGAATACAAAAATAAAAAGCAGATATTTTAGATAGTTTGCAAAAAGGAACAAGTGTGACCATATAATGTCGCTAATTTTTTTAATGCATAAATTTAGTGAATAATTTTATTTGCTGTGTAATTTTATTTCAATGGATATTTTCTCGTGATCCCGTGCTTTATTATGGCCGATTTTAGTTAAAAGTTTTATTTTTATATTAATCCAAATAAAATCAAAAGAACTTTATGTTCAAGCCAGTAAAACACATATTACTCTCATGAAGTTCGACAATGGTGATACATTTCAGTAAACCACATAAAGTTGACAATGTTTTACCTATTTTTGTGTTTTCCTTATCTTAAAAGCCAATAAATCTACATAAGCTATAGTACATCTTCTAGTTGTTCATCCATACATACTAAGGATGAAGCCATACTGAATCTGACACAAGTTTTGACTAATAGGACAACGAACAAATAGTTCTTGTGAGGCAACCCATACCAAAATTAAAACACTCTTTTCTGACTTACAGCGTCGAAACAATAACATACCCACACCAAGAAAGACAAAACAGACTGACCCAAACCTAATTGCGCAAAATTTAATTTTTTAATAATGCTGCCCATACCAAGTAAGACAAGTACAAACAAACAAGAAAGCTATATTTGGCTGGGCAGAATCTTATATACCCTTCACAAAACTAACGTCAAAGTACACACACTTATGTAGATATTCAGTAAAAGCAAATAATTTTTTTTGTCACCAAAAATGGTTTTAATTCGCTTACGTGTCTAAGATCATTTTCAGTTCGTATTTTGCACTCTCCACTAATAATTGTTTTTGTCCCCAAAAATAGGCTTTCTCGCTATATCTTAGCTATATGGACCGGTGTGAGTAGATATCCATATTTTACCATCACAGGTTAAATCCCATATCATTAAATGTTCTGGTTTACCCAAAAGTCCAATTTCTGCAAAAATCGAATTTCACTATATCTTGACTATATATAGACCGATGTCAAACACTTTGTTGTTTTGCTAGCAGATATCAATATTTCCACTAGGGCAGGTCCGATGTAAAATAAATAGTTTTTTTGTTTTCTATCAGATTTCTAAGCTACGTGGGTCTGTTTCGGCACAAAAAGGTGGTCTTGTTCTCCCAAAAGTCCAATTTCTCGGAAAATCGGTTTTTGGCTATAAATGGACCGATGCCCAAAACAAATTATTTTTGCTTTGAGATATCTATTCTTTAGGACTACATACTCATTTGGGTCTTAGAACGTGTTCCAGTTCACCTAAAAGTTCAATTTCTTGAGATATCGGTTTTCCTATATCTCGGCTATATATGGACCGTTGTTCGACAATTTTTGCTTACTTCTAAATAGACGTAGCTTACTATCATATATCTTTTTTGTACAAAAGCGTTTAAGTTTACTAAGCCGCCCGACTCGAGAAATCGGTTTTAGCTATATCTCGGCTATATATGGACCGATGTCCAAAACATTTTTGTTTACTTCCAAATAGCCATAACTCACTATCATATATCGTTTTGTACAAAAGCGTTTTAGCTTACTAAACCTGCCCAATTCCTTTGAAAAATCGGTTTAAACTATATCCCAACTATATATGGACCGCTATCCAAAAGATAGTTTTTCCTTTCAGATATCGATTTTTACAACTACATGCTCATTGGGGTGTCCAAAAAATTTGTTTACTTCTAAGTGGCCTTAGCTAACTATTATATATATTTTTGAGACGAAAAGCGTTTTGGCTTCTAAGCCGCCCGACTTCATGAGAAATTGGTTTTCGCTATATCTCGGCTATATATGGATCGATGGCCAAAAAATTTTTTGAACGGCAGTGTAGTTCCTAGCACAAAAAGGCATTTAGTTTATAAAACCCCACGATTTCTTCAGAAATCGGTTTTCGCTATATCTCGGCTATATGTGGACCGACGTAGAAAAAAATTGTTTTTCGTCACTAATGTCTAAATCAATCCAAATATTCCATACAAAATGCAAATTTTTTCCGAGGTACCTCCGGTCTTTCGGATATATCTCAGCTAGTCGTGAACCGATTTTGCTGAATTTCAATAAGAACGACGACCTGAGAAATTGGCGTTTAAATTAAGTTTCTTACTTTTATGGTTTTCTCAAAAACGGTGTTTTAACTTACTACAGACGGACAGACGGGCATGGCTCAAATAACTTTTCTATCAACGCTAATCAAGAATATATATACTTTATAGGTCGGAGATGAATACTAAAAAATTACAAATGGAATCACAAACTTAGATGTATATACCTACACAGTATGTGAAGGGTATAATAAACCTGTTTACCAACCAAAGGGTTGCATGAAACTTAATAATGATATTCATGAACATATCATCATTTTCGCTTGTTCATATTGTTTGAGTTCATACAGATGAACATAGATGGACACTCGATCCTTGGATATCGGTCCATATAAAGCCGAGATTTAACAAAACCAATTTCTCAAGAAATTGGACTTTTGGAAGAACATTATCGCTTTTTGTACCGAAATGGACAAATCTGAAAGTGGAAACGTGGTGGAAACCGATTTCACAAGAAATCTTACTTTTTTGAACCGAAATGGACATGCGGTAGTGAAATATTGACATTTGAAAGCAAACGAACAAATTGTTTGACATCTACATGTAGCCGATATATAGTGTAAACCGATTTTTGCAAAAATTGGACTTTTTGTCCAGAACTTTTGTTGATATCGTATTCAACCTGTGGCGGTAAACTATAGATATCTGCGTACACCGGTCCATATAGCCGAGATATAGCGAAAACCTATATTTTGAGGAATTGGGTATTTAGACACGTAAGCGAATCAAAACCATTTTTGGTGGGGGAAGAAATTATTTGCTTTTACTGATTATCTAAGTGTGTGCACATTGACGTTAGTTTTGTGAAGGGTATTTTAGATTCGGCCCAACCGAATATAGCTTTCTTACTTGTTTTTCTTAGTTTATTGGGGAAAAATTTTCATGCAAAAAAGAGATTTTTTTTTTTTAAATAGTCAATAAAAATGCGCAGTATTTTACATTTTATACCTTTTCCTAAATTCAACTTATCTTAGAAATAAAATGAGCTGCAAATCATGAAAATCCATCAGAAAATGTTGGTCATATTCACAATTTATAACATATACCCCTATATTGTAATAAATTGTTTTTATACATTTTGTCATACGGCTGCAAATTACTGCAAGCACATAACAGAATTAGAAAGCGGTAGATTCTATAAAATTTAGGATTCCTGTAAATTCATTCTGTTACGTATGTGGTGACCTCTCACCATAAAATCACAATGTCGTACGATATCTTTACCCATTAAAACGCCTATCACCTACACTTCGGTCAGCGCATCGATGCAAAATATGCTGCAACAGCTGCGCAAATAGTTTAAAGGAAGTCAAATCTATGCCTTTACGATGTCAATAATTTGGCGTAAACCGCAAAATCATCATAATGATTGTTACTTTATATGACATCAGCATTTTGCTTACGAAAAGCAACAAACCAAAATCTTATACATTTCCGCCCAGTGGCAGATCGTTTTAGAAGTAATATTTCAACTCCAGTGCCACCCAAAGAAAAAAAATAGTATAATGAAGTAAGTGATTCATAAAAACAAGCTCAAAAGCCGTTTTATTTCTCAATGGTAATTAGTGCTCATCAGTTCCAATCACATGAGCAACACAAATCAAATATGAAATTATTGAGAAATTCAAATATAGCCATTACCAATGGAACATTTGGCCAGATTTGAAAGTTGTGGCAATATTAAAAGTTGCCAAAATTAAGAGTACATTTTATTCCTTGGGACAAAATGTGTCGGGGAAACAATTTTTCTACCAGCCCTAAGTCTAATAAAAATTTATTATAGTAATAGGTAAGAATGTTAAAGGCATTCAATACTTGCAAAATTAAGAAAGGCGTCCACAAATACGAGAGCTTATAAGGGACTCCAGTTTTAAAACGAAGTTGAACGATGTGGCAGAGGGAGTCTGCTTTTGTGAATGTGTGTCACAGCTTTTGGAAAAGAAAAGATAAAAACAAGTAAGAAAGCTATATTCGGCTAGGCCGAATCTTAAATACCCTTCACAAAGCTAACGTCCATGCACATACACTTAGATATTCAGCAAAAGCAAATATTTTTTTTGGCACCAAAATGGTTTTAATTCGTTTAAGTCTCTAAATACTTGAAAATCCTGTTTTAATCCTCATTTTGCACTTTCCACCAATAATCGTTTTTGTTTGCGTACATGCCAATACCTCCTAAAAGGCTTTCGCTATAACTCGGCTATATAGACCGGTTTCCAAAAGAAAAATTTCTTGCATTAAGATATCCATATTTTACTGGCACAGGTTGAATTCGATACCAACAAATTTTCTGGTTTACCAAAAAGTCCAATTTCTGCAAAAATCAGTTTTCACTATATCTCAGCTATATATAGACCGATGTCAAACAATTTGTTCTTTTGCTTTCAAATGTCAATATTTCACTACCGCAGGTCCATCTCGGTTCAAAAGTAAAATTTCTTGTGAAATCGGTTTCCACCACTTCTCGGCTATATGTACATATGGGCCGATGTAAAAAATTTGTTTTTGTTTGCTTTCAGATTTCTAAGTTACGTGGGTCCGTTTCGGTACAAAAAGGTAGTCTTGTTCTCCCAAAAGTCCAATTTCTTGAAAAATCGGTTTTGGTAAGTCTCGCCTATATATATTGTCCGATGTTCAAAACAAAATTTTTTGCTTAAAAATTTATATTTTACTGCCGTAGACTCATTTCGAATCACTAAGTTCTATTTCTTATGAAATCGGTTTTTGCTATATATCAGCTATATCTAGATCTATATCCAAAAAAATTTTTTCTTTGATTTAAGATGACTAATTTGTCCCATTTCATGAGAAATCGGTTGTCGCTATACCTCGGCTATATATAGACCGATGTCCAAAAATTTTTCTTAAGAACGGCGGTAGTTCACTACGAAACGTGTCTCTTAGCATAAAATGTCTTTTAGTTCATAAGTCAAAAATCGGTTTTCGGTAGATCTCGGCTTCATGTGGAAAGATGTTGAAAAAAATTTATTCGTCACTTATAACTAAGTCGAATCCAAATATTTACTATAAATCAAAAATTTCAAAATTTCCATACAAATGCAAATTTTTTCTTGGTACCTCCGGTTGTCGGATATATCTCAGCTATTCAGAACCGATGTTACTGAATTTCAATAGCAACCTGTCCGCACGATGATCTGAGAAATTGGCGTTTAAAGTAAGTTTCTAGCTCTTATGCTGTTTTCACAAACGGTAATTCAACTTACTACAGACGGACATCGCTCAAATAACTTTGTAATGATGCTTATCAAGAATATATGTACTTTATAGTTTAGGAAATGAATAATGAAAAAATTAGAAACGGAATCACAAACTTATATATACCCTTACACAGTATGTGAAGGGCATAACTAGCTCGATATAATTCAAGAGCAGATTTTTGCCTATAAAGCTCTGAAGTGTAATATGCTTTTTAAATTAACCTTTGGACTCACATCTACACATTTTTCTTAAATGGCGTTACAATGGAAAATCCCAGAAGGAATGCTTGTAGATTTGCATTGATCGATTCGAACAAAACTGAAATTACTTAAGAGCAATAAGCGTAGGAAAAAATATTTATCAACGAATTTTAATATGTTTGCTTATGTATACATACATATAAATTTAACAGCATGCAATATGTTGATTTTACCTGAAAAATATTTTACTAACCACCAATTTCAGAATAAATAAAAATAGATCTACAAAAAAATCTATATTTTGTAATCCAAAAATTTTTAAATCTTTTACATTGTTTTAGTTCTGTTATCATCCTGCAATAGTGTTGCAATCGTAAAACCAATGTATACATACAATTTATTTGAGTATTAGATACCTGCTATAAATTGTCTATAAAATCACCATTTTCTAATGGATTTTCATGACCTATAGCTTATGCTATTTCTAAGACATGTTCAATTTTGAAAATGTGCAAAATGTAAAATACTTCCCATTTAATTTTACTTCTTATTCAGGCTCAAGCTCATTTCTGTATAGATTTTACTGTTATGATTGATATAAGTATTTAAACAAAGAAAAATAACATTAGCTGGGACACAGCTAGCCGTTTCATATCCCCAACGATGCCCATCAGCTCCTGGAATTCGGACCCTGGATGTCTTGTATTCTATTGCGGCACTTAAGTCACCCCAGCTGTTGTATATACTTTGTCTAAACTCAAACACATTCAATTATTATTATTTGCTATATTAACCTGGGTGAGAGTTTCCACCTCAAAGGTGTGTATAAGTTGTATTACAACTCACAATTTTATTTATAAATTATCTTAACTCTACTTTTTTAAACGTTTAAAATAATTTATATTTTCTAAATTTATTCGCTGTACCCTGTTCATATACACAAAATAAACTGGATTATATTCGGTGTTCACACATACAAAATTGAGCCAAGTAAATTGGGCACATAGACTAAAAAGTAAAGATACAAAGATTTAATTCAGCCAGTTACTGAAGGCACAAACCTTCAGTTTATTAATTTACCAAAAAAAGGAAAAGTAGATGAATTCACCATACTACGAAGTTAGGACGCAGTCCTGTTGTAGATAAATAAGATATCTGAACAATTATCCACAAATTACTTAATTTATAATTAAGAATTTGTTTGATAAATTGAGTTCAATGAAAGCGTTAATTGCGATAATCTCATTTAGGTGGCTATCTGAACACAGTATAATTAATAAATTATGTTATTATTATTTTTAAGTCAAATTCCTTTTTTTTTTTTTGTTTAAAATCTAATATCGATCATAATATTTAAACCTATACTTAAATGAACTTGAGCCTGAATAAGAAGTAAAATTATGTACATAAGAATTATATTAAAAGTTCAAAATAATAAGAAAATAATTTATTAATTACTGCCCATTTTTATTTTTTTATTCAATATTTAAAACAAAAATAACAAATTTCTCCAGTAAAAAATTTTTTTCGCTAATAATTTCTGAATAACTTTGAAACCAAAAGTATAGCTATATTTGAAATAAAATTTTGTGACGCATCTTTTGTTATGCTATTTACTAAAAATCGTCGAAACTCTATAAATTAGGGGCCAAAATTAGCCACGCCCATAAAAAAACGCTACGTGATATAGAAAACTGAAAGCAGATTTATTTTTTTTTCGTACCAAAATACATAATATATTACATATTACAAACACACGTAGATCGCTTATATAATCCTTTTACTATAAATATACATGTATATCCCTTTATGGGGTTGGAAATGAATATTGAAAAGATTACAAACGGATTTAAAATTTACATATGTTATGTGAAATTTGACATGTGCAATGAAAAAAATATTCTTAGAATTACCTTCCTTCTGTTTAAATTTCTAATTTAGTTTGAAATTAACCTATTTCATTTCTGCACAAGTTAATTTATATTTTGTACAGTAGCAGTCTCTTAATCGACTTTTTTCTGCAATATTATGATGCTTAAGGTTTACAGGAAAACAAAACAAAAAGTGAAACGTGTATAAAAAGGGCACTTTAAATGTCTAAAGTATGTAAGAGCAAAAATTGAACTAAAACCAAAGTTATCCTGATATTTTATTTAATCAATTTGGTAAGTTGAGAGTGCATTTATCAGGAATCTTAATTCAACTATTGTTGTAAACGATTATTGTTATTATAAGTAAATTTAATTAATATAAAAGCTTTGTAAAACTTGCAAAATAATTGTATTGTGTTATATCAGATGCCTACATACAATGCATAAGATATACATATATACAAAAAAGCTCTTAGCAATTTACTTACATGGACGGCAACTTGTAGGCAACTTCAACTATTCTTTCTTCTTCGGGCAGGGATCCGAATTAATGATGCTTGAACTTGCTGTACCGCTACTGTGATAACTGCTAGAACCGCTTGCGTCACCTACGCCACTGGCAACCCAAACCATAAAATTGTGGTCGTCCATTAAATTTGCAATGTTTCTTTTTCTGACATGCTTCCAACTGTTTGCAACAATGAATACTTAGATTGTTGGTTGGTTATTGTTTATTTGTTGAAATTGTTTATAAGTTTTTATAGAACGATAAAAATTAAAAGAACAACA
>BGZK01005060.1:0-10092 GCA_005406025.1 Eumeta japonica | reverse complement strand
TGCATGGAATATGTCTGTAGTGCAGTACTCATGCCAACTATACATTTAATATTATATTTTTTTTCTTTTTTGTTTCTTTGTCTTTTTAACGAGCCACTTGAAAGGCAAACTTCAAATACTAAAGGACTACTGTTGCATAAAAGCAAATTGAAAGAAATTAAAGATACGTTAAACTGTCAAGGGTGCAGTGAATATAATTATGATGGTCATTACTATAACGATGATTTTATTAAACAGCGATGAGTAGTGACGTCCTCAATCTCTAAGCATTTACCAAAAGTAGACAACTGATTTTTATTGAATTAATTTCTTTATATTATATGCTGAGCTTACAAACACATTGTTCTCTTTTCTATGTAAAACTTTAAATAACTTGAGTCAATGTGACAAAATATTCTTAAGGTTATTAAGAATGTAAAAAAAAGTAATGGTTTTGAACTTTTGACGAAAAAATTTAAATTCTTAAAATATTTTATTTAATAACTAAGAAAAAGTTGAAGTAACAGCATCTTTAAAAAGTCTTCTAAGACTCTAAATAAAATTCTGCAAATTGGCTTTTTGTTTTGTAATTTAATAATCTGATATTAAACAGATCTTAATTTCTTTAAAGAAACTTTGTATTTATCTTAATACTAACAAACTTTAATTAAAAACTAATACTACAGGGTATAAATTTTATAAATCACAAAATGACTTTCTGTTACGGGTTTATTTAAAACGAACAAGAAGCAAAAAGATGATTTTCTTTTAATTTGCAGCTTTATTGAGTATTGTTTACATGAGGCTAACTGTAGTTGAAATGTAGTAGTTTAGTTTTATAGTATATAGAGTGGCAGAAGGTTAGTTTATGTGTGATTTTGTTTACTCATTTCTTTGATTTTGCTCTGTCTCAGTCCCTGTTGTAAAGAAAAACCTCTAAGAGCACTTCATTATTTGTTGACGTTGATAATCTTAAAAGATTTAGTCAAGGATTTTATGGTAAAATACCTTGACGAAACTTACCACTCAGTATTTCTTTCTTTATTTTTTGTTGAAAATTTAAAATTTAAAAGGAATATACAAAGTTTGTTGGCAAACAGTTTAAGTAAATATACAAACATGTTGTTGTGGCAAAATAAAAATGCTGTAAGCCTTAAAATGTTAAAAATTTCTTACATGACATACAAACAAATTTTTTGCTAATATGAACCTTTGAAATATGTAAAAAGATTTTCTTTAATAAAAGCGAAATTATTCGCATGCGGAGTAATATGAAGTCTAAATTTCAGCTGTATTGGCATTAATTTGTATAACCATTTGTCTGATCTTCTGCCTAGTAAATTTATCATCTACTTTTGCTGATAATGGTTGGAAGGAAAATTTTATTAACAACCTGCCGCGCGATATCGGTCGATAAGTTAAAAGCTCGACAACAGCAACAAATTGATAAATAATTGAAACATTGCCTATGGGTTCCTGTACATATGAATATTGTAAAGATACCAATATCTGAAATTTCTCCTAGTCGACTTAAGTATTTATGCCTTTTTGTCACAGATATGAACGAACCTAGTTGTACTCAACTGGCAACCTGTTTCTAGAATGAGCATAAATCTTGAAAATGACAAATTTGATTGCATTATAATAATTCTAAGCATTAATCTTATCTTCTTTGCCCAGGTAGTACAAAATTTATCATCTACTTTTGCTTAGTATAAAAATATAAAAATATAAAATTTTAACTTCACATGCTACA
Source organism: Eumeta japonica (assembly GCA_005406025.1). Lineage (NCBI taxonomy): Eukaryota > Metazoa > Arthropoda > Insecta > Lepidoptera > Psychidae > Eumeta > Eumeta japonica. The sequence goes on along the minus strand of BGZK01005060.1, from coordinate 8,357 downwards.
GTTGTGGAAGAAGTCACACATTCAAAGAATATATGCAGGTTCAAATACTTGCCCTTAAAATTGCCTTAAATATTAATAGTAGTACACTTACCAGGGCATGGATATTAGAGCACAAGTCCATTTAGTCTGCAAGAATAAGAGAAAGGATGTGAATACATAAGGAAATATACAACAATTGTATTCTATCTATAATTAATGAAAAGGATTTGTATTATTATTTATTTTTGGATAATTTTTGTTAATTATTTGTAGCGTTGTTAGCACTTCATATAAATGATACAAATAACAACAAACACCAAAATTAGAAAAAGTTAAGATTTTCACTCTGAGATGAAATAGAATCATCAAGCAAGTAATTGATACAAAATTAAATACAGACAGAAAGAAAATCAAAGCTCTGATGGTTCAGTTGTCTAAGCAGCAATGCAAAACAGTGCATGTTTAGGTGAAGCCGGAGTTCGATTCAAAGGGTGCTAATGAGTATCATAACAGATATGAAACAGCCAGGTTGTACCCCAGCTAATAAGTCTTCAAATTTACTTTTCTAGTCTTCTTCAAAAAAGTATCAATCGCCATAATTTATGACAAAAAAAAATCTTTCTTAATTGAAGAAAAAACTCAGAACTAAAGCCCGATTAAAAATTCAAATAAATTAATACTTGAGCTTACTTTTATTAAAATAATTAAATTAGATAAATAATTAAATTAGCAATTATTTTTCCAATCAAAATTTCTTTTATTAACATGAAAGAAATTTTTGCTATGTCAAAACTCCTTATTTTCTTATTTTTTATTTTTGTTTACTAAAACTCGCATTACATTAGTCGATTGCCTTAGAAAATAATCAGAAACATCAAAAAATTTGCTTGCCAGTAAAACTACCCAATTTTAGCTCATTAAATTTAAAATTTTGATTTGTTAGAAAATATTTATTCTCCTATTCCAACAGAACTCACCAAAATTTGGTTTACAATTTTATTTCATAGGTACTTATCGTTCAGCTTATTTGCTAGGGAAGAGTTTGCAGGAAGTTAAAATATTTAATGATAGACGAACAGGAATGTAATTTGACTCTGGTTTAAAATTTCCTTATCATTTGTATAAAATACTTTGAACTGTGTTTTCTCTAGGACAATATTAATATTTTTTTTTTCTTTGAAGAAATTTGAATGAGTAATTTATATTGTTTTGCTTACATTGCTTCTGGCAAATTGTTTGTAACCATTTTGCTCAAGTTGTTGTTTGATATCCTTAAAAGCTATTGCTGCCTTTACAAAACAATTGGCAATTAAATTCATATTTTTGTTTACATTGAAACAAAATTTCAAAAAAAGTATTTGCATTAAGATTGTGCTACCAATATTCGTTATCTAAGAGTTGGCTTTAAATAAAATGCTTTAAATTTAAGCCTTGCCATTTTGGAAACACTTAACTTGCATTTAACCGAAACCCCAAAGGCAGTCGTAACTTCTTGACAGTGACTCTAGGGATCTTAAAAGATAATAAAAGGATTCTTTGCTATACATGTACTAGAAAATGCTTCACTGAGCTTACGCATTTACCCAGCGTTAATTTAATATCAAATATTTTTGAATACCCTTCGAGTTTTTGTAGTTTAGTAACACTGTTTTTTTTTTTTTAATTTGGTCAGAAAGTCTTTGTTAACTACTTTTGTTCAATTTTTGTACAACAATTTCCATATATCGCCAAATAACAGAACGCAAATAATTGATTATGATAGAAGAGATTACCAGCAATACGCGCCCTTCAAGCTTGTAAAGAATCACATTAGAACATTCTATATAAAATTGCACTACAATTGATAACCCCTTTCTTGTTAAAAGTCTAATTAAATATTTTAAGTAGATGCCCTTTTTTCTTCAAATAATAAATATCATAAAAAATATTTAATAAACCCATTCAAGCAATAAAGTCCTTGTGAATATAAAAAAAAAACAAATTTAAACGGAATGCTTTATTGACAACGTTAATGTGTAGCGTAAAGAATATTAAGCTTTAATCCCTTTATTGGCTGTTCTTGGTAGTTTGCCTTTGCACTTAATGTCAATTTCATTCCTTTTTGTCGTTCATATTTTACAATTTTTTTTTTTTTGAGATAAAAGAACAGGGATTAATTAGCAAAAGATTTATATAAAATTATATGAAGAGTAATTGTTTACTAGAGCAAAAGAAAATATTATATAAACGTTTGTTTAATTTCGGTAAGTAATTGTGGTTGGAATGATTAAACTGGAAACGAAATATGCAATTATTTAAAATTAAAATAGGAGTATTCACAGATGCATATAACCAATATTTATATACATACACTATAAGAAAAAAATATAATAAATTTACTAGAGCTTGCTTCTATTCAATATGAAAAATATAAAATTATTTATAAGTGGCAAACATTCTGGTGGATCTTAATTACTACATTCCTTTAAAGGTTTAAAATAATCATTTAAATATTTTTTGTAATATGGATAAAGACTTTAGTTAAAAATTATAATATAACGCTAATTATATTGTTTTGAATTCCCACCCAGACAATAGTATTAATACCTTTAACGTAACATGTGTGTACGCTCTGCCATTCGGGGCTTCATTCTATAGTTCACGGAAAATCTTAAAACTCTGACCAGTAGCAACCGAGATAATATTTAAAAGTAGAGACTTCTTCATTATAATATATGTAAGTATAGATACGTGCAAATATTGGGGTATAATTAATTAATAATTACCGCTTTCGATTTCGTACCAAATCAAATAGAAGTTCGATGCATAATGAGCGAGCTAATTATCACATACGATAGCTAAAGAAATTACTCGAATGCTTTTCGACGTATTTATTTTCACTTAACACAAATAACTTATTTTATAACAAAAAAAATAGACAGCCGCATTAGTGCCGGTGTTGCCATATAGCTACGATCTCGTAAATATGCTAGTTACCATAAGAAAGCGTGTATTTTTATTTTTCAAATGAGATAGTTTTTAACTTGCTGTATCGTATGAGTTTAATATAGAAATTTTAATTAATTCTCTATCTATAAATTAAATCGTTAACCTTTCTAAAAATTGTGAAAAATACAAGTGTATAAAACTTATTTGTTATTCCATTATGATTTTTTTTTTATATTTAGCCATTTAGATTTAGGGAAGGTTTCTAGTAGCGACCTGTCTGCGTGATATATATGCAATGTTTGTTATTAAAAGTTTCAATTGTTTTCAAACTTATTTCTAAATTGCCAGCAGTTCTTTATAGAAACATATGAAATGCGCTTCATGAAATTGATACACATGTAAGATAGTAAATTATATAGTATATTTCCCACTCAATAATAAGACATACTCGTAAATTTTATGTTTGGTAATTTTAAAAATTAAAAAAGAATGCTTCAAGCCCAGTTTTTGTTTTCCTGTCTAACCATTTTGTGTAAGATGGAAAGCAATCACAACTTGAATTCGCTTATTTTATTCGATTGCCATGCAATTTTTCTTTATTTGTTGACAGCACTATAAATAAAAATTGTTCTATTTATTGCCCATATTTTCTAACAATAATATACATATATTTAAAAATAATTTGTTATTTCCACATACACATTATAGAAACTGTTGGCAGTTAGGGCATAAATATTTTAAATCTGTCTTTTATGTATTTATAACATTTTATTGAAATATTTAATGAACCATCAAAATATAGTCATATGAATATTTTCATTTATTTATTTCTGTTCCTTCACTTTTCTTTTTTCCTCAACGAGTACAAAAGTTAAATATAAAATGCTATCAATTGTTTACACATGCTTAATTTATACAATGCCGATGTATTTGTGTGTATGTATGTATGTGATTGACAATTTTATATCATTTAATTTTTTACTATTGTTACGTAAATAACCATTTTATGCATATAAATACTGTATGTAATATTTCCATAACATTTTCACAATAAATATAAAAAGTTAAACTTGATTAAGCTGGAAAAATGAAAAAATAAATGCATAAAAATAATAATCAACAAAGAAAATAAAGGCAATTCTATATGTAAATATTTTCAATATACAACTTAATTGATGTTTGCTCATATTGAAGTATAACGTATTACTTCCAGCTCATATGTATGCGATAATAATATTTATATATAAAAAAAAAAAAAAACAAAAAAGAAAAAAACTTAAGATATGTGAACAAAGAAATTTTGGTGGGCACTGTAAATCAAGAGCATGTGTTTTGTGCATATATTTCGTGTATCTGTAAGCAAATAATTGTATATGCTTGGCATGTAAGTAGCCAAAGTTTCTGTACCATGAAAAAAATCTAATTATTTATGAAATGTAAATGACACTAAATCTCACTAAATCAAATTTTTTAGGTCCGTTTTCGGGCGAGTCGGAGAATCAAATTCACGACTCGCACTATCTTTTTAAGAAGAAGTAAGTATTACTTCTGAAATATACGAAACTTTCTGATGTAATTCATTCCTTTAGATATCTGTCTTAAAAACACTATAAAATAAGAAAGAAAATACGCAGATCTAAAACTTAAAGTCTAAGGAACTTTGCTCTGAAAAGATCTTCTAATCGCACACGCTTTTGTAGAACATTAAACAAACCAATGAATTAGCGACGTCATATACTTCTTTGCTTATATAATAAATTTAAAGTTTAATGGTTAAGTTAGGTTTAGTAATGGATTCTGCTGGGCAAGGAAATATAAGTTTCGTAAACTTGTAAAGTCTAGTTTTCTATTATAAAATTATGAGCACAAATATTGTATAAATCATACGCAAAGGGCAATTCACATTATTATAAAAAAAACTTTCAGCCAACATGCCTCAAGTTTAATAGAAAATGCTCCATGCTAACATTAATTTCATCAGCGATAACTAAACAGCTTCACTTAAGAGGTGGGAGCGCCGGCCAGTGAACATTTTCTGTAGTTAAAGTAAATGTTTTATTGAGGGTAACAATATTAAGTATCATAAATCCAAACTGTATTGCAACCAGCCTATGAATTTTTAGTCGTTACAGTCCTGATCAAATAAACGATCTTATAGAAAAGAAATTTTAAATTAAAAAAGTAGAATATAAGAGTATATAAAGTTTTACATTATACTAGACCCTGTATGGCAGAAAATGAAAGAGAACTATCATTAAATATTTACTATCATTCACATCACAGAGTTCAATTGTGTTCATTAACTGAAGTTAGTACATTTATATCCTTAAACCCTTAAATAGAAAACATTTAAAATAAAAGCCATTCTTCAACTGTAATAATTTATTTATTTGTATTTAAAAATAACATATATCCCAAAATGTTTCCCTTCTGTATTAGAAGTATGCTCTGCTCAGAAAATATTGTGTACTATAATTAACAACGAAATAAGTTAAAAAGCAAAAAATTTTTCTAAATATGGATCAGTCAAAATATTTGCTTATTTAAACTACAAATTTAGAAAAAACAAAGCTGTTGAACAGTTTTTTAACAAATTAAATTATCATATAAATTTAACAGAAAGATATATATAGTTTTTAAATTGTTAAAAAAAAATGAATGAAAACTATATACTTGTTTTTATTTTTGCAGTACATTTTTCTGTGCAAATTTTACTTCCAATTATATTATTGGTAATTTGCCTACTAACATGCATAAAATGGGTAAATGGCAAAACCAATACCCATTATTTGTATTTGGTAACTGATAATTGCAAATTGCAACACGTTATTGAATTGGTAATTGGTGAAATTCAAATACAATTATACGTAATTAATATTGACACCTAATTGTTACCTATTACAGCTTGTGATACAGGAAATTGGAAAATGATTGGCAAACGCCCGTCTAACTAGTGGTCATATATCACAAATAACTTATACATACCAGAAGATTATCTTCGAAATAAACTAAATTTCATGTCATATATTTTCTTAAGAAATAAATAAAATGGCCTTTATAATTATTTTGGATAGCAACACTTTGCTAACAAAATATATTTTTTTAATGTTTCACCATTCGTTAGATATTTCAACAGATAAGAAAAAATAAACAAACAAAAATTTGTGACAAAATGCATTTCCCCATCAAACGCTTAAACAAAATCTTCCAACTAGAGCACAGAACAGCGAAAAATGTATAAAACTTTAAACTTTTTGATGGGAGTCCTACAAAATATATAATTTTTTACTTAACATCCAAATAAAATGTTCCACATGCAAATAAACAAAAATCACAATAAAAGATTTTATAAATAAGCACAAATATAAATTGCTTTATTTTCCTAACTTTCCATATTATTTTTTTCACTCTCTTTTGTGCATATATGTTTTCATACTGGCACAAGAAAAGTAACAGATGAAAGTTTTATTCATTTGGAAATGGAAGTTTAATTAAGTTTAATTTTGTTCTAAATTATCCTTAAATTCAACTTAAAAATTAAAATTACTATAGTATATGCTAAAGATAAAGGGTTGGTTTTATATTTCTTGTAGGTAATTTCGTAAGACATTTTAAGTTGATACAACTTAATTTCTAAATTCTGTGCTGTTAAAAAATTTCATCATCTGTTAACAAAACTCAGCTTTAATTGAATGAATTTAATACACCATTTTATTATTGAAAAAGGAGAAATAATTTAATATAAATCTAAATCTTGACGATTATTAGTTTACACTAATTAATTTAATATATTTTGAATTTTCTACTTATTCTTCCCCGTGTAATTAGAGACTTTAGGTTATGCTCTATGTTTATAAAATAATACGTTTTTCAATGTCATCTTTAAAATAAGATGAGGCTTCAATTTGGTTGAATACTAATAATGGTATAATAATATCCAATAATTCAAAAATGATTTAAGCTATTAAGCAATTTTATTTGAAATTTATTATTTTGGGTCAAAAGACCCTTTAGTTGTTTTTACCTTAGTCTTTCAGCACGTCGACATTTCGCTGATGCTACTCAGCTCGTCAGTAGACTCGAAAAACCTTGTTGAAAATAATGTTCAAACATTTACATCATATTCTATTATTTCAATTGAATATAATAAATTGTAAATAATCATAGCAAATAAAATCAAATGTGCAACAAGAAAACACCAGTTTTTCTTAAATCCGATAGCGTGATTAGTATAAAAGAAATTATTTTTTATTGCAGAGACAGTTTTTATCGACAAAAAAATATGACATTGAAAATTTGTCACAACCTTATTAAAATATTTTGTAATTTTCCAGGCATTTCAAAATAAATGTAGAAAATGTTAAAATACTTTTTCGATATATCATCTTATTTTTCTGCTTTAATAACGTTCACGAAAGCAAAAATATATTTAAAAAAAATTATAATTCCTTATTTACTTAATTTCACTATGTACACATAATATTACTCTTACAACACTTGCAAAATAAATTTGGTCACGTGTATCAGCGTTTTGAATATCATTTAATATTCCCAGCTGTGACACATTATTCTTGTTAATCGGCATTAGAAATATTATGGAGAATATTTCTGTAAGGTTGCTTAACCCTCTGGATTATTAATTTATGGGTGTTTTACGATTCTTTTAAAAGTAGCAAGAAATAAATATAAAAGTCAGATTTAAGGGGTTAAAATTCTTCACAAAATGTTACTTGTGAAATTATGCTTTATGTCTCTGAATATCAGAAACGAACACATTAAAGCATAACTTATGATTAATACCTTATCCTCTTTTGTAAAAAGAGGCAAAAATACTATTAAAACTGGAATTCAAAAGACTAAAATGTTTCGGAAAAAATTTGTTTAGTGAATACACCAAAATAGAAAAATCAATCAGAACCTCAGAGCTAATTTCGCTTAAAATATATGAACATAAAATGTAAGGGTGACATGGTTTCTTATGACGACTAATAAATGTAATGTGGCAAAACTGGGAAATTCTATTGCCTTTTCCCCTCAAATGAAATAAGAGCAATGATAAATAAAAGAAACGAGCATTCAAAGCAATAATAACATGATTAATATAATAAAAACATAGTTAATAAAATAGAAGAATCAACTAGAGTTTTGAAAGAAGTTATGGTATGAATATTGTCGGAAAATATTGACGCTACTATTAACTTATTGAGAATATGTGACAGAATTCAGAAATTCAGATTCAAGATAACGATGGCTAGAAATTATGGTATTTCCCAGTGGGTAGGACAAAACTTAATTCACCCACACAGATATCGTCGAGCTTAGAAAAAGGTAATTTTTGTATGTACAGCAGAGCTATAAAATGAGCGCGCCTCACAAACAGGGTTCAAAACTGCAAACAGCCGTAGTAACACCCACAGCTTTAAAACAAAATCATACGGCTGTGGCTGAGG
>BGZK01005059.1:0-10094 GCA_005406025.1 Eumeta japonica | reverse complement strand
CTAGTGGAACACTTGTATACACTATAATTAAATCTATTTTGGTGGTACAAATGGAATTTCCCATGTCATTTCACTTATACTACAGGTGGCTTGCGCCAAAGCTACATTTATAGCAATTCAGATTTAATGTTGTATCCGTACAAATAACGAGAATACTTCATACATGCGTGTATGCTCTATAATGGAGAAGGAATACTCCAAAGTTAGTCAAATGTATGAAAAGACAAATATTCCGATTTGCATTGAGATGTCCTGGGGCTAGACCACATTACATTGTTCTACTTTCAAAACTAATCCCTGGGTACCATAAAGACTAGTTTCAGAACTGCTCTATTACATTACTGATTAGGTATCTATACATACATGTATGCCACTTCTAAAAATACTCAAAATGTTCTAGTGTTGCCAAATCGTTGAAAAAAGCTTAAGCATAATGAAATGGTCTATAGCTGCATTACATAGCAGTACTCCAAAAACTATTCCTTTGGACCATGTAAACCAATAATTATTTGTAGGAATATTTAATTACATCAGAGAGGATCATTTAACGATCAAACAAACATTTAACTATTTGAAAAATACATTTACAACTTAAGTATGTGTTGTAAATATTTTATTTTATTTACCAAATTACTTGTGTGATAAACTGCATTTTCTTTTTATTTAGCTCTTATCCACATAAATTATATTTTTCGTTTGTTACTTTTGGTATCAAATAAGAAACCGGATAGCTTTCATAGGCATATTCTAAGTCCACATAATTATGCTGGATATCGAACTTTGCTATTTCAACATTCAGATCGGCTACATCAACAGCGATTTCTTGCAACAGATTTAATAATTTTTCGGCAATTTTATCTTCAGAAGAATAAAAGGTTATAAAAATATTTTTTTTACAATTCTTAAGAAAAATGTTAAAATAATCAGCAGTCCAAACTTTAACCTTTTCGTTGATCTGTTTTCTATCGCAAATTTGAGAGTAGTAGTATTGTCTTCCTTCAATGCTACTAGTAAAATAAAACAGATCTGCTGGGGAATCAAAATTTCCAAATTCATAACTGTGCTTGAGACAATCAATGACATAAATTCTTGGCTTTCCTTGAGCAGTATTTCTAATATCACTCGGCTGCCATTTGGTATTAATAACATCAATATCGTTGAAATCTGTCACAAAGAATTCATAACAATACGATGATTCCACAAACTGATAGAGTTTGTTCAACCAATCAATGTGCTGTGCTAAGCATTTGTTTTGCCAAAAATCCATAAATATAATAACGAAAATCCTTTTCGACTTTTCTAATATTTTTCGGTCAAGTACTTTAAATCTGTTTTTAAAATGTTGTTGGAAAAATTCAGGCAAGTCTTTACACTCCAGTTGGAAATCACTTTTCACTTTAACAAATTTTTGTGATACTCTAGACTTCAATTCATGTTGCTTGTGTTGCAAAATTTCAGGTTGTTGCAATATAGTTTTCAAGAACTCTATTATAAGCTGCTCGTGTCTCTGGCCTTCGTAATAGATGAAATTATTTTTATTATCGAAAGGTATAAATAAAATAGTGGGATAGCTGTTAGCATGATACTGGAAGGTATGTAATTCTTTCCGCCAACATGTAGACAATATCCAAGTTATAGTCTTTTAATGCTAAAGCCACATTCTCATAATTTGGCTCGTTGTGAAAGTGGCAATGTTCTAAATTTATTATGAAATATGTTTTTGGTTGATTTTAATACAAGCTCTTCATAGTTGTGATGAACACATTTTTTACCAGATGCATGCCCATGTTTTGGGGTATGGGCTCAGAAGGAAACAAATTTCCATTGAGCAAATTTTCACAAACTTCAATAAATTTTCCAATGTCTTGTAAGCATCAGAAGTGTTCATATATGCGTTTTTCTCATCTATAGCAAAGGTGGACGGAGATTCATCCTCAGGCCTAACCAGCCTACAAAGAAATTCATTGGATTTCTGCAAGGATACATAACATCTATATCTATTAAATCAGCAGCAACAAATTCAATGCTATCGCCATGTTTTAAAACCATTTGATAAAGTTTATCCAGCCATTTGGTATGATAAGCACATTTCTCTCGAAAGTGATTGAAAAATATTATAATAGGCCGTTCGGTAACGTGAAATTTGTTTCGATCTAAAATTTGTATCTTGCTGTTACAATTTTCTTTTACATATTGCTCGAAATTTACGCGGTTTCTTGGAATATAACGTAGTTTTGATTTTCGCTTATCACAAACGTTAAACAAGTCGTAACCGTAAATGCCATGATTTTTGCTTGCTGGTTCATCGTCAATATCAATACGGTTGAATAATATTTGTATGCCTTCTAAAGTTTCACTATCCATTATTCTGTCAGCAATTGAAGCGATGATATTGCTCTTAATGAACTTCTATATGTACTGAACTCGGTTGTTTATTTAATGTCAGTTAAAAAGAAATAGAAGCTTTTAAAGAAATGAGTACTAATAAGATATTGTGAAATTTCAATACAATGAATGCCATAAAAATTGGTGGGTTGAATAGGAATCAGTTGCATATTTAGTTGTAATTTTTTTTTGTGTAAATGTGAATATGTGCATATATGTATATGTATGTAAGTATGTATGCATGCACACATGTTTATTTTATTATGAGGTTTTGTCTTTATAATTGTTAAAGCATTAAACACATTAAACACACATGCTACCGATACAAAATTTAAATAAAATGCGCATTCTTAGACCAATTTTCATGAAACAACAAGTTGCGCAATTATTCTTAGATTGTCTTTTGAAATTGATTTCGTGTTCGCACAAAGCAAGTTTACTTGGTCAACTTTTGTCTTCTTTTACTTGTATTTTCTTAATTTTTGATAGCTTATATATTGAAGTTTTGGTTTCTACACCAAGTTTATAAATACACGAATGACAAAACAAAACGAATTTTCAAGTACGAGCATGTCTGTACTCATTTATACCCTCTTCACTCCTGTAATTATTATTTGCCTACCAACTAAGGCTTGCGCAACATAAGTTGCCTCGTGAAAATTGGGCCTTATAGTAGCTCTCATTTTGACGAAGGCATAGCTACACGGTCACACGACTACTGCTGTATCTGTCGTCAGCTTAGATTTAACTCTATTTTAATAAAAAATGTTAAATAAATTATTAAAGCAATATTTGTATAAATAAAGCTTATGTGTAAATAATAAATACAATTAAGCTAAAAAAGATTTATTTGTTTTTTTCGTGTGATTTTAATGATGTAACGGCCGATTTTCAAAAAACTAGAAGGGCTTTTGGCTACATGTAGCTGCCTCTTTCAAAATAAGGACATAAAATTTGCTCTAAGGTTAAATCTATTCATACTTAAATCAATCCCAAGCGTGTTTCAGAAATACGGTGCACGGATTTTCTTAAATCAAGTACTGTGTGCTTGTTTCAAGTACGGATTATTCAAGCTGTAAATACTTGATTATAGCCATACTCCATCCCGAATTCATACTCGCAATAAAACCAGGATTGATTCAAGAAAAACATGCATAAAAAATACTAATGTGTTTACTTGAAACAAGAGAATTAACGGCATAACAAATACTTGGAGATTTTAAGTTCAAATGGGATTAATTTAAAGAAAACCTGGACCGAAATAATCCTAATATTTATAATAAATAATTGAAGGATTTGTTTGAAGAGCATTTTAGAATCAAGAATATTGTACTCATTATAACTGCTGCTTTGTCAATTGCGCAACTCACACTGCTTGGAGTTTGTGTGAACGAACAATCCTTTATCTATTGGTACACTTGTGCTAGTATTCGTTCTTAAATTTTCAAGCACAGCTCGTACTAAAAACAAGTACACAAAACTTAATTTTAGAACAAGATATTTTTTCTGTGCTGACTTTCTAGTTGAATTTTCCGTTTTAGTGTATTCAGAGTCTCATATAAAAATTTCCCGAACAATAATTTTACGGAGCATTTAACCCCTTAAATCCCTTTTATCATGGTTTTTTCTCACTTTTTCAAAGGAAGGACAATAAACACCCATACACTGAGAAGCTAGAGAGTTAACATATTCTACGAAAATATTTTCCGTAACATTTTAAATAAATTTTCTTAACATATTTATACCTAAAATGTAGAGGTTACATAGTTTCTTATGATAGTTAAAGAGAATGCCAGAGATGGGAAACTTGAACCCCTCAAATAAAATTATACAATGGCTTTCAAAACACCAATACATGTTTCCTCTATCAAAATTTCTCGCCAAGCTTGTTATAGAAGATATTTTATCATTTCGTTTCTTTTTAAACTCATATTTGCGTTTACGGTGCGCGATTTTTGTCGCAGACATTTTTTAGTCGATGTATAAATGTGTATATAGTGTGTATAAAAAAGCAAACTAAGTGTCGAAATATATCTGCAGCTAACTTCACATTTAAAATTACGAACACGGTAATAAAACGATTGCATAGTACATGCATACGTGTACTAGTTTTAGTTCCTCTCTTCCCCAATTAATTCTACTCCCTCTATTTACCCACAAACTAAAAGTTACAGCGACAAAAATCGCACAGTGTAAACTGGAACTAAACAACAAACAGACTAATTTATTTTTTGTCTTAGAAAGCCAAATGGTATAGGATCTTTAGGCTTCAGGTAATTTTTTTATTCCCAAACTATTAAAAAAAAAGATAAATATACTCCAAATGGCAACACTGCAAGCAACCAAGTTTCGCAACAAAATGAGGGAAAACTTTGCATGAAGTTTTGTAAAAGAAGAATAAGAGCAAAGCTTTTATATTTCACAACAGAAACGTTATTTTATTCTAAAAATAACAATATTTATAGGGTATCCACAACTGACAAACAAAACCAACCAAATGTGGACATTTTTGTAAATTTCAAAAGTTGGTGTTCTCGAATCTATATAAAAATCTTTTAGTATAAAACATATTTTACCTGTACAGCAACTTTATAATAATAATTATGTGGACGTACAATGAAAATATTGTTTTGTATTGTAATCCATAGTCAGCATCGAATCATCAATTGTTGTACGTAAGGAAAAAAAGTGCTCATTAAACAACAATCATTTTAGAAATTGCAGCTCAAAAACTATGTGTGTCATCTAGTAAAAACAAATATATCACAAATATTTCATAAATTTCCCGCTACCATCATTACAAATTTATATACATACATACATAAGAATGTGTATACTTTAATATTTATTTCAATAATATGTTTACTTGTATATTTTAATTAGTTTATTATTTTTAACTTTTTTTCTATAATTCTTATGTATTTACTGGCAGTTCCTCTATATCAAAGCCTTTTCGATCTTAAATACGTTTAATACAAAAACAAATATTTCAAAATTTAGTTTTTGTATTAAATGTGCTTATGCAAACGATGGAAAAAGGCTTCGAAATAGAGGAACTGGCGGTTAATCTACTATTCAGTTTTAAGTTCATTTCTATAAAATTTACTACTACGATTGATATTATATTTTAAGCAAGAAAAACAGCTAGCCACTTCATGTCGGCCACAACATTATCAGCACTCGAATTCGAACCGAGAAGTCTTGTATTCTGCAGCGACACTCAAGCAACATAAGCCACCTGTCTGAATTCGTGCTGATGAGTATCGTGGAGATTATAAAAGTCTAGCTGTACTCTAGCTAAAGGTTGAAATACATAGCACACGTTAATCTGTCGACAAGCTTCTACCGTTAAAAAGAATTACCGCGTGAAAAATTCCAAATTACACAACAAGTGCTAAAGAACCTTTTCTTCGCTGATAGAATTCCAAGTTTCCGCTCTTTTTTCTTATAATTATAGTCCCGACTTTCTTTTTGATATAAAGCTATATATTTTTTAATTAATTTTTTTCTATTCAAATATATTGCTTCAATTTTGTTAACAAAAAATTATTTGTCAAAATACATAACGCGTTAAAAGTTCAGTTAACCAACTTCTGACGCAAACGCGTCAAAAAGCTTTTATGTATTTCATATTAAGGTTTTGACTTTGATTAAAATACAATATCAATCACAACAATAAAATTGTATGTAGAAATAAACATAAACCTGAATAGAAAGCAAGATCAAATAGATACGACTTTTATATATTAGTTTAATTCAATAAATCAATTTGTCTTTTTATATAGCTTGGACCAATTTGTAAAAATAATCGGTTTGAAATATCTGTTAGCCCTTAGTTCTTTTGCCTGGTCTTTCAGCATGTCTGTGTGCCGCCGACATTTCGTTAGTAGACTCGAAAACCATTTACTTCATATTCTATTATTTACATTGAAATAATGAGAATTAAAACCAATTTAACATGGTTTCAATGAGAGAAACAACTTTTCTGTATTGCTATTGTATTTACTTTTTCTTAGCAACGACGAGCTGAGTAGCATCAGCGAAATGTCAGCGTCATATAGACATGCTGGAAGACTAGGCAAAAACAACTAAAAGATCTTTTGACTTATAATAAATTTCAAATAAAATGGCTTAATAGCAAATAAATCATTTTTGAAATATCTGTTAAGACTAATATTTTTCTTCCCTAATATTAACATCCCTGTCAGTGTTGGTGACTGGCAACTCTGTAACTTTACGCACAAAAAATATTTATTTGTGTAATTTTGCCAAACACCAACTTCTTTATTTCAATATGTGTCTACAATGGAGACGAATAATTTAAATAAATTAATGAAATTTCAATTGAAAGTGATTCATTCGATGGCGATGTGTGTTTAACAAATCTGGAAACGTTATAGGCCCACTCCTAAGCGTTTGTTGCCTCCTTTGCAACCCATTGATTTCGAAAAATATTTGACTGAAAAATGCCAGCAGAAAGTGAAAATATTAAAGCGTGATACATTTCATGAAATAAAAAATCCCATAATAATATTTTTTAATCATTTTCGAGAAAAATGTTCCTATCACACCAGTTGCTTGGATAAGCTGTTGCAACTGGCACTAAAATATGGTGAACGGATTGAATTTATTGCAGCCGATATGCTGGACATAGACATATTAAATCCCAAATGGCATTCTATTGATTTGTTTTGTCGCAGTGGAAATCCAGAAAAAGTTTCCGCTCTTATTTATGCCATCGATGAACAGAAACGTATTCATGAACACCTTAGCAAGCCAAAAAGGCTATGAAAATCTAACAAGCCTATGTGAAAATCTTTTAAACGGAGGTCTGTTCAAAACTCAATCTCCATCAGAAGTAAACAACCGATCTTTGGTTAAGATGTGTTAAAACCTATCAGGAGATTGTTATTAATTCTAGCAAACATATTTTATTAATAGTAGACTTGGAAGATACATACGAGTGTAATAATGATATTGAAAGTATAGCTGAACAACTTCAAAACGATAATGTACAATTAGTTTACCTAAACGCCGAAAAGAATTATGTACCTTTCGAACTGGGAATCTCAAGTTATCCTACATTTGTACTTTTACCATGCGATGACAAAATAAATGGTGGTGTACATCTTACAGGCCCCTACACCAAGTCAATGTTATTAACTCAGTTAAATCTTATATAAAAAGACCCTAAAACCTTTTGGAGCAGAAACAGCTTGAACTACGCAAAATTTCTACCAGCCTTTAAATATAGTAAACGGGGATAAATTAGATTTTGAAAACTTGCAGCAATATTTACAAAAAAATTGCCATCATTATCTTAAGGTATTCAGGCGGCAGGCTTTCCTCAGATTTAATCGGTTTGTTATAATAGCATTCATGGATTTTGAAGATGGGCAATGTTTGGCTCATCACTTCAGGTGGATAGATAAAATATACCAAGTTGCAATAAATCTGTCAAGTCCAAGAGAGTATTTCATAGCCGATTACAAAGATATAGATGTAATTAATCCTTCCTGGAAACCAGAAGATTTTCGAAATCATGCTCGAAAGGGTTTTGTAGACACAAAAGTATTTGGCATAGATTTGAACAAAAATAAGTTTGTATTAAAAGATTTTAAAATGTTGCTTCCTTGTTCTATTTTGCCTATAGCCTTACTAATGGAGAGCTGTATATATCTGAACCTTGGCCCAATATGAAAGAAGAGAAATTGGTTAAGACATGTATAGCAGATAGTCTAAATTTATCCATAACTTCAATGAAAAAAGATATATTTTTGGCCATTTATTTTTCAGATACAAACAATTATCAAGAACTTTTACAAATTTTAGAAGATGTTGCTGAAGAGTTTAAAGAATTTCCTTTGAAAGTAATGAAAATTGATTCACGTTTGAATTGTATATCCCTTGAGTTGGATACTTCCATGTATCCAATAATGTATTTTATACCACAAATCAATAAGAATAAACGCATACCATTTCCAAGTACCAATTTTTGTAAAAAGAGTATTGTGGAATTTATTAAACAAAACATGCAAATTTATCAGAAATCTAGCTAGAGAACACTTGGTTATTTGTTAAATACCTACTCGTTGTGTTTTAAGTAATCGTTTAATAAACAACACTAAATAACATTTTTATATGTACTTAAAAATTGTGTGCCAAGAAACAAACTATGGAATATATAACCATTGGGAATAAGAATTGTATATTTTTAAATCATCACAAACTGATTCAGGATATTTACCAGCATCATGTAGAAAGCAACTGCTCAACGTACTCTTTGAAACAAGAAATTTTTAATTTTAAACCAAAAGCTACAATTAAATCTTCGAATGAAATTTCGGAAACGAAACAACCGAAAATTTTGAAAAGAAACGTAAAATGAAACATGACAAAGAAACAGGCACTGAAGAAAATATTACTGTACAACCGTTTGTTAAGGAAATACAACAGAGACTTTTGCGGTTTGCACAATGTGAAGAGAATTTACCACGCTTTTGGGAGGAACAGCATGAGTTTCCCCAGTTTCATGGTGTCAATTCAACAAATCAATATCAAATAACAAAATTTGGCCAACAGGAGTATATAATACCGCCTAAGGACAAAATTCTTCAATCATGACGTGAAAATTTATGCAAAATTTTACCGGAATTGGAAACGTATGACTTGTTAATTATGGATATGCTTGGCAAAACAAATATATTAAACGTTTGAAAAAAGTGAAAACATCTCTAGCCTATCAAATGCTTGACAGCGATACAATCAAAAACATGCCCATACCACAACTCATGCATAAAAATTCAGTGGTGGTTTTGTGGTGCACCAATGCCTCGCAGCACCACAAAGCAATACAAGAGGAATTCCTACCGAAATGGAATTTGCAATTGGTGCATAAACTTAAATGGTTCAAAATTAACACTGTTGGAGAACTGATAAGTACGCCAAAACCAGATGGATTTAAGCAACCATATGAAATGATTTATATTGCATGTTCGAAGGAAAACGATATATTAAATTTTAATGGAATCACCAAAGTAGATTTTCTTATCAGTATACCTAGTATAATACACTCTCATAAACCTCCTTTAACCGATTGGTTGAAAACCTTTTTACCCAATAATACAAATTTCAAGGGTTTAGAAATTTTTGCTCGTTACTTGCAGCCTCAATTCACATCAATTGGCTTAGAAGTTTTAAAGCTGATGGACATACGGTTGTACAATATGAAACAGAAATCAGAAGAAATTTCCAAAGAAGGTTCTTAAATGTTGTAAAAAGATTTTTTTTAATAAAAAAACTGTAATGTAATTCAAACTGAAAATATTTTTTGATTTCTTTATTAGTTTTATGACCCTTATTCTGCTTATGGCGGCAATACAACATACGCAGCTTATACGCAATCTGCATCCTCTATTGGCAATATTACCATTTATTGATAATTGGCAACACAGCCCTCTATTCTCTAACATTAATGTTGTGTTAAATTACCGCTTTGTCGTATTGAAATTTAAGCATGCATATTCATGTAATATTATCGTGAGCAATTCTTACGACTTTGCGGATAAACAAAATAGTTTAAGAGCAAAATCTAACAAAAATAACAGTAAAATTTAGTTTTCAAATGAGTCGTTCTTTTTCATTTATTTAAAGTTTTATTTTATGCAATCAAAAATTGCATGATTTACAGCCCACCAAAAAGGTTAAAG
>BGZK01005058.1:0-10099 GCA_005406025.1 Eumeta japonica | reverse complement strand
TGTAACAAAAGCTTTTAAAAGCTTGTTTATAAGAAGGATAATGTGTAGTTTCCGTAATATAAGCTAACAGTTCATTTAAAAAAATTGCATAAGAATCACTAAGAAAACTGATTATTTTTTATATAAAAATTCTTGTCAAGAAACAAAACACAATATATTTTGCGAAAGGTGAGAAAGCTTTGGTAACGCTCGAAAACTTGTGATACATATTAGAAGCTTACTGCTTCTCTTTAAGGAGCATTTTCCAACCCTTTTTTTTATTTCTGAAAACCTCTGCCAACGCTTAAAATATACTTTTATTTAGTTTCGTTTTCAAATACCTTTCGGTGATGATTTCAATGACATTCTCTACTCACCACCATCTGAAGTTTATACCACACCCGCCCTGGGATTACCCATATCTAAGCCTGTTATCACACAGCTTTAGCTCTAGATGATACCCATATTGTGGTTCTATGGCAGCCCGGAAAATTCATCAGTGGCCCCTTGAAGCACTATCAAATTGTTATGCATACGACCAATGAACTAGACAGGTATGTTTCATTAACTATAATATCATTAATTAAGCAAATCCTTTCAATTTCTTTGTTTTGTGCATGTTTTAGCCAGTAAACAAATACTTAAGCCAAATTCAAATTACTTTTATATATTCCGATTTATTGCCCTCCACAATCTATAATATACGTATAAGTATGTTTAATGAGGAAGGAGAAGGACCCTACTCCGAAGTTAATGTAACCACAAAGCTGCTCAAAACTCCGCTGCCAAATACTTGGAGGATTTAAATACTTTCATAGTAGCTGGCGAATATAGTCTGTGTTGAAATCTTTAGACCCTTTGATAGATAGTCGAGTGTTATACAAAAGTGAAATTTTTAACTGATTTTGAGTGTACATCAATATAATAAACGCATCTTTGTGGTGGATAAGGAACTGTAACGAGGTGAGTGAATAAATATCTTGGAATCTCTATTACAAAAAATATTAAACAAGTGTTCTTACATCTACAGCTTGTCTATGGATGATACGGCCAATTATACTGTGATCAATTTGGCAGACAGGAATCAGGATTTGTGCCAAATAAATTGGCAGTGGATTGGTTAAACCAAAAACTATATGTAACTGGTAAGGTGCAAGTTGTGGAAATAATTTTCAATATTTTGTGTTGACTATTTTCTAAGATACTTTTTTAAGAAATTTGTTGGCGGTAATGTGGGGGCCATTATGGATAACTATCAGTAGGATTTTGCCAGTCATACATATATCTCAGTGAGATTTAATGATTTGTGGATTTAAATTCGTTTAAACTGAATTGCAGTCATGTTTTGGTGTTAAATAATGAATTCTCAGTGAAATATACATATACAAATATACATAATGATAGTTATCAGCAAGAAAACTTATTATCCACTGATATTTGGTAAAGATGGATTGCCTGAGATAATATTTTCTCTATATAAAACTTGTGGATAATCACACTTTTCCAAGAACAATTCATTTATCTCTCTTGGTGCTTAAAGAGGCCATAAGTTTCTCTAAATAAAGTAGTAGGGCTCATCTATATAAAGCCGTTTAGATTACTAAAAACAAACACAACAATACTGCGAAGCTCTTTTTGCTTGTCTGCCTACGGCAGAACTCTAACCTGCGACCTTGTGACTATTGGCCAACTACTCTACTCACAGCTAACGAGGCTCTGAAGAAATCAATATTCTTGTCGTAAAGAGACTTCTTTTTGAGCCAACTAATTGACAATGTTACTATCGTGATAGCGTCTATAATCAAGGACTCCTTTACAGGCAAAAGTTTAATGCCAACTTAAATTTCCTAGAATTCTTGGTAGCGATTCATAGCACGACGAAATGAAATGAAATGAAAAGAAAACTTTTCATTTTCGCTTTGTGAAAATATCATTTCGAATTTCTATAAATTAAAAAGATTTAATATAAACAAAAAAGGAAAAGATTTTTTTTCATTCCTTCCCTTTGTAAGGTCATCATGGTAGTTTATTGCACATCAACAATCAAGTAGAGTAGAAAGGATTGCTTTTTGCCAATTCCCAAATAAGATGGAATGTGGTAAAAGATCCAGTTGAAAGATTTAGTAGCAGCTTTATTACTTGTTATGATTAAAATATCCCTGTATGGTATGTAGAATGTCAGCTACCTGATCACTCTTTCTATGACCGGTACCTTCACCTGAAAGCCATAACAATCATTCGTTAGTCCAAGAAATACTTTGATAACCTTAGATTTAAATATGTATGCCTTCACTAAAGCTTTCTCTCGTTTTGGTTTTAAATGAACACATGGAAATAGATTCCGTGGTTGGTGGGACTATTCCACAATCTTCAAACTAAAGCTTCTGTTGAGAGAAATAGTTTAGGGAAGTAGTCAATAAGATTCTTTTTTTTTAAGAAAATGTACACGATTGTCTTCTATTGATTTCTAGCAAGTAATTGGGTTAGATTGATGAGCTAGGACTAATGGATGACTAGAAAGAGACCGAGCCTGGCCATATATAAATTCAGTCTTGGTTTGCGTTTTATTTGGAATATGTCAAGTATTCAAGTGTTATCTGTAAGCGTTTTAAATATCAATATCAGGACTTAGTTGCTTTGCTTAACATACTCCTTCCCAGAATGTCATATGCCATAATGTGTGACTCTCTAAGTAGCAGGAAGTAAGATAGTAATCTTTAATGTTTCTCTATCTCTTCTAGCAATAGTCTAGTGTATTCTATAGAAATCTTGCTAAGCTCCTTGGAAAACGTTTGTGTATTTACTAAAAATAAATGAGAATCATTGAACTTTCTTGGGACAAACTTTTTCTCAATTACTGATTTTTATTCAATTTTAATTTTAGACGAACTCGCTCAACTCTTGGCTTTTAAAGCGTTTAAATTTTAATGGTTCTGCTGTGGAGACTTTGAAATCATCTTTAAAACCTTTAAGACACTTGCAGATAGATCCTTTAAATGGTTGGCTGTTTGCTGCTACTGAAAGCTTTGAGCTGTTCCGTCTAAATTTACACTCTATAACTGAAGAATATTTTGTCACAACTTTCAATTTCAGAGTTATTCTCCAATCGCTTTAGCAGCCTTCTTCTAACATCCTTCAACAACGAAGAAAGAAGCATTTATGAACATTCTTATGATTTACACTTGAGTAATAGAAAAT
The DNA here is from genome assembly GCA_005406025.1 of Eumeta japonica. Taxonomy (NCBI): domain Eukaryota; kingdom Metazoa; phylum Arthropoda; class Insecta; order Lepidoptera; family Psychidae; genus Eumeta; species Eumeta japonica. The sequence goes on along the minus strand of BGZK01005058.1, from coordinate 6,922 downwards.
CTTGGGAAATTTCGCCAGCGCTACAAGGAGATATTTTATGGTTTGAGATTTTGGAAGATTGGCTCATTATGTCGAATGGCTCTTTTATGCTAAAACAATACCTGCCAACACAAGAAGCGAATATGATAAGTTTCAGGGAGATCGAATGGTGTTGGAAGCTAAAGCCCTTAATGGCTACTGGTGGTAAAAATTTCATACAACCCTTGCCTCAACCTTTGAGAGAACCTTTGGACTTGCAAGCCACACTATCGTCTACTAAAGCGAAAATAAGCTGGCAACCACCTTTGTTATTGGAAGGAATACAAACTAAAGCCGCTTGGCAGCAATGGGACTATGAACTGGATATATTGGATGTGGCCAGCAATAATGCTTTTTATACGCAACATAAAAGTGAATACTTCCAGGTGGAGCGTTTACAGCCCAGTAATTTATATCAGCTAAAAGTTAGAGCCACGTTTGCGGGCTTAGCAAAATCAAACTTAAGCCCTTTAGTGCAAACGGATTGGTCAAAAGAATTAATAATCAAAACTTGGCCCATGGGAGATTATAACTTCTTATGGGCGGCCACTGATGGCGTATGGGAAAGTCAGGAATTATTAGAGCCCTTGAAAAGGAAAGCTTTGGCTGCCCATGATATCAAAAGCATGAAACAGGTTAATACTTCTCTCTACTATGTGGATAATAAAAAGTATGACTTGAAATGTTTTAATCTTGTAAATCCTGAAGTCTTGTGTGGCTTTGAGGCTCACAATGTCTACAGTGTGGATTACGATTGGCGAGGAGGTCAGCTTTATTGGTCGGACACCAAAAGAAATTGTGTTATTAGAGCAGACTTAAAAGGTGTGCAAAACCAACTACTACCCATATTTGGGCCCGTGTGATTAAAGTGGACGGCTCAAAGGGTTATATATACTATACCACGGAAACACGTCTGGTAAGAAAAAGCTCAATGGCATTTTACCAGGCCAGGAAGTGGAATACTATCACGAATGGCAATGGCGAGGTATATTGGGTTTTACTTTGGACCTCTCCATACAACAAATATATTGGTGGGTCTTGCAACGAAAATGGTGTGAAGCTATTTGCCACAGAAGTGGATTTTGTAAAACCAAAATTATTATATCTCAAAAGAATCGCAAAGATTTTGCCTGATTCCTTTGGTTACCTAAAAGAAATTGATACATTTATATGGCTGCAAGAGCAGACACAACAAGTAGTTTTTAGCGCGCAGAGAAAATATCCAACAATTAACTTTATTAACCAGATTCCAAGAAGAAAAAATAAATTTTGTTAGGCTGGCAAAGGACTTGGAACAAAATTCCGATTTACATGTCATACCCGATGCTATAGACAAGGAATCATGGTTATTACAGAAGGCTATTGGGATGATTTTAATATTAAATGGCTGCCCAGTAATTCCTTGGGAAACTTTAGTGTATTTTATAGAGTTTTGTTGACTACTTGGCCTTTGGATAGAAAAAATATATTAAGTTTTGAGGTTAGCCAGCCCATAGTGCGTGTAACAGAATTCAAAGCGGCTGGTCAGGATATAAATGTTACTATTTTGCCTTTAACTGCGTGGGCCCAAGGAGTGCCCACTACCATTAAATTAACAACACCTTCGGCTGCTCCCAAACAGCCGCGTAATCTACGCGTCTTTGTGGACCAATTTCGTGAACCCTTACAACAATTCAGCAATATTACCGCCTTGGTAAGATGGGACTCACCGGTTAACATTCCCTAGAAAAGAGGTATTCTACAAGGTCTACTGCTGGTTTAAGGAAGATCTACATAGTGTTAAGGATGTAGAGGATATGGGCCATAAGACACACGAAGTTCGTTTTATAATTTGCAAAAAGGAAGAGTCTTATATGTTTCAAGTGCAGGCCTTTTCTTTGACACGTTCTAAGGGAGAGAAAAGACCACTCTATTGACACATTTCGTTAGTCCCGAGGCCCAGGCGGTGCCCAGGTTATTGTTTTCTACTCCAGAATTTATAGCCGAAATAGATTTAGACTTAAATAAAACGAAACCACTAGTCTTCACCTCCAGTGAAGTGGAACATTGGCTTTGATGTCAGCCGAACAACGTGTCTTATGGGTTAATGAAAACGTCGAACTAATGTCATACCAACCCGGCTCTTCGAAATTGGCTCGCATGAAGGCTGAAGTATTAAGCAACAGTAGGTGGATTTTGAAAAGTATACTGGGCGAAATGTCTAAGACAAGGACATATTGGTGGACATTTACGCATTGGATTTGAATATTTTGAGGGCAAAGTGATAATGGGTACAAAAATATTCTCCTTGAAACCAGAATAAGCTTTTGAAAAATCTCATAAGTTTGCCTTATGCCTGCAGCTTGTTGTGGTTGGAATATGAAGCAGGCTCCGCCATATAACAGCTTGCAAGGGACGAAATTTAACCGATTTAACAAGTCTGAAGCTGAAAATCATTTATTTTATCAAGAAATGTTTGAAGGATCTCTTTGAACGACATGAAACAGTTAATCTGGTGGATTATAAAGGCCAAATTGTATTCCTTTGAATTGCAAAGACAACTTCTAACAACGCTTAAAATACCTGACCAAAATGCTGCAGCAAATTCCAACGTGACGCGGGTTTTATTTACACACTACTGAATAACACGCTCAAAGCTTTTAACAGACGTAAACACAATTTGGAATTTATAAGCTACTTAAACGAAGCCAAGCTTATAAAAAGCTTTTAACTATCAAGAATATCCCAGCAGGGAATGTTTAATAATGGAACAACTCCCCCCAACAGAGGAGGAAAAATTCGCTAAATTAGAACAAATATTTTTACATCAAGTAACTGAAAATAAAATAATTTTGAATCTATGGAAAAATAATCCTTATGAAAATTGTAAATTAGCCATACCCGGTTTGAAATATAAAATAATAATTAAGGACGAGCAAGAGCATGAAAAAGTGTTGCAATTAAATGCTGGCCAACATAATATAACCCAACTCAAACCCTTTACCAATTACACCATAAATATAACAGTGACTTCTGTATTATCAACAAAAGTTTGGCTTTGAAGAATTCACTTTTCCCTCGTTCACAGGAGAACACAAGAGGGCAATCCCTCACAACCTTTGAACTTTACAGCCCGGCTGTAAGTCCTACAACAATCTTTGTACATTGGCAAGAGCCTTTGGAATTAAAATGCAGATTCCTGAACTATCAATTATATTGGCAGGTTTTAAATTCATCTCTAACATCTCATAAAATAGTGGACACATTTGAAATGCAGCTACTTAATTTGGAGCCGGCTCAGGAATATGTTGTTTGGTTGGAGGTCTACTCCAAGCCCCTCAAAGTTGAATTCACGCAAAAGCTTGTGGTGAAACTTTTGCTGAACCCGAAGCTTTGCTATTAATTGATAAAGCAGCCTATAATTTGACTTTGTTATGGCAGGCCAATACTGCTTATGATTCTGTCATTTTGGAGTGTCAACCTTTAAGCCAAGAACCCGACATTTCGCCTTTCAGCATTGATCTTACTGAGGTTACGGACAACATCACCATTACCAATTTGGAGCCCAAAACTAAATATGAATTCTTTTTAGCTTAAATTTAATAACGTTGATAGCATTTATGTATGGCCAGAAATGCCCGCCAATTATTTTATTTTTGAAACGCTAGGAGATGCTCCTAGTAAGCCCGGCCAGCCGCAAATAGAACATATAACTGGAGAAATATTTAAAGTATTCTGGGAGCCGGCAAAAGACAATGGATCACCCATCATAGAATATAGCCTGGAAGCCTTAAAGTCTCGGCATCATAAAAGAATACGACGCCACTCTTCAGCAAACTCCCACTCCTCCGCGATAACCATGATGGCTGAAATGCCGTATGTGGAGGAATTGAAGCCAGTCGAAGATAAATGGTCTTCTTTTTGTAATACCTCAGAGCTGAGTTGTATTGTTAAAGAATTGCATACCATGCGTTTGCTTATGTTTAGAGTGCGTGCTCGCAATGCTCCCTACGGTTGGGGCCGTACAGAAGTGAACGTGTGCTAGAGCCATTTGTGTCGCCACAGAAACGCAATTCATTGATATTGGCCATATAGCACCAGCAGCCATTGTAACCACATGTGTGATTATTTTGTTTGTCATACGCAAGGTGAGTAACTGTATGAGTGAGTAGTGCATGTGTGCGTGCTGGCTTGTGTGTGCGCTTACATTCAATTAAGTCCCTACAATTCTATTGAACACAAATCAATTCTATACATTTTTCTCGTATTTGTGAGTAAAAACGTCGTTTAAAAGCCAAACAATTGTTAGCAAAAGTCGTCCCAGTATTTGGAGTAACTTTTCTACCATTCAACAACAACAACTGGCTTCACGTAATCGAGCATTTTCTATGGCAGTTCAGCCACCATATATACAGGTGGTCCTTAAGTGATGCCGATATTGCTTTGTTGCCGCACATTAATTGAGTCAAATTACTTTGTTGAATTTTTGGCAGCGGGTGCATTTGGTGAGGTCTATGAAGGTCTGCTGAGTATGAGGGGCAAGAGGAAATGGAAAAGGTGGCCATAAAGGTAAGGAAGAAAACACGTAAGCATTGGTTTGTGTCAATTTGAAAATTTTAGCTTTTGAGGAAAACCAAAGACCATATTATTTGATTCAAGAAGAAACCAAGTGGCTAATATAAAATATAATTCCAATGTATTAGTAAATACCATTAAGTGGCTCTATAAATTAAATTTTTGTGACTGTCAAGTTTGTTTTGTATTGTATTTTCTTAAAAAGTTTTTCTTTTATAAATGTCTTACCATAGGCAAAGTTGCTAACAACATGTGGTTTTTAATATTAGAATACTTGTGGAAACTCTCAAAATCCTATAACTTTTAATTAAAAACCTGATCATATATCCTTATTTTAAAATTGTATATTTTTACCTTATAAATACATAAAAATTAGTTTAAAATTATTAAGAACATACAGTTTTGCCGCCACTCACATATTGATTTCATTACAACGATTGTTAAAAATTTGCCCATATATCCTTTTTGGGGAAATTTTTTATTTATTTTAAAATAAGTTTGAAGTTATTAACAATATACAGTTTTAACATGAGAATATTTTCATGCAGTTTAACCTGCCTACAGCAGCTAATAAAACTTGTTCATATATCCTTTTTTGGGAACATTTTATGTTTATCTTAAAATAAGTTTAAAGTTATTAACAATATACAGTTTGGGAATGAGAATATTTTCATGCAGTTGGATCTCCCTACAGCGGCTAATAAACAACTTGTTCATATATCCTTTTATGGGAACATATTTATGTTTATCTTAAAGTAACTTTAAAGTTATTAACAATATACAGTTTGGGAATGAGAATATTTAAATGCAGTTTGACCTCCCTACAGCGGCTAATAAACAACTTGTTCATATATCCTTTTTTAGGAAAATTTTTGTTATTATCCTAAAATAGGTTTGGAGTAATTAACAATATACAGTTTTGGAATGAGAATATTTTCATGCAGTTTGACATCCCTACAGCGATTAGTAAATAAAATGTTCATGTATCCTTACTTGAAAATTTGAATATTTCGGCAATATAAATACGCAAAAATAACTTTAAAATTATTGAGAACATACAGTTTTGTCACTAACATGTTTCCATTAAGTTTGACTTTACTACGACGCTTAGTTAAGTATCTGCCTATACATCCTTTTTTGTAAAAATTTTTATTTTGATTTTAAAATAAGTTTAAAGTTATTAACAACATACAATTTTGGCATAAGAACATTTTCATGCAGTGTAATCTTGCTACATTGCTTGGTTAAAGAATTGTCCATATATCCTTTTTTTAAAAACAAATATTTTTATCTAAACATTACAAACAAATAAGTTTAAAGCTGGTAACAACATACAGCTTTAATTTTAATAATGTTCTCGTGAAGCTTCTATCTCCTGCAGCTTTTAATTAAGAACCTGTGTACATGTATCCTTGTTTCATTTACATAAAAAAATTTACCCTCAATTATTTAAAATGGTGCATTAAAATAATTAAAGCTTCTATATGAAGTTTTAAGCTCCTGTTGCTTTAGTTTAGAAACTATCAATATTTAGAGCCCGCCCATATATCCTTCATTTAAAAATATCTATTTTTTCAGGTATGGTAATAAAGTTTTTCAAACAACAAAACAAAATGTTTTAAATATAATCTCAAGGAGATACTTGTGTGCATATCTTATAGAAATAAACTTTCGTAACAACAAGCAGTTTGTGAGTAAAGTATTTGCGAAGTTTGAATTTCCTACAGCTTTGTTGTAAGAACCTGTTCACATATCCTTTTTTGAAACGTGTTTGTTAAATTTATGATAAGAAATTCACGAACAGTAAAGTAGTAATTTTTGTAATGGAATATTAAGGAGGTCCTTTTGGTTAAACTAATTAAAAATCACTACAACATGTAGTTTTGACGAAAGTATTTCCATGCAGCTTGAAGCGCCACAGTTTTGAGTAAAAAGAACCTGCCCGTATATATTTTTCAGAGAAGTTTTCTTTTAATCAATAAAGTGTATAAAAGCTTAGTTTTTTAGTTCAGGAAATGTCCTCTTTTAAGAAATATATAAGAGAAAGTTTAAATTTTCGCCACACGACTACATATATTTTTTAAAACTTAAACACTAAATGTAAGTAAAAGCGAATAAAAGTGCGAAAAAGTTGAATAATATGCTGTTAAAGATTTAATACTGGCAATTTAATGTGTAATGCTTAAGAAATTAATTTAAACTTAAATATTCGGAAAAAAGGATATATGGACAACTTTGGAGCCTTTATTATTAGAACGTTAAAATTTGCTCACCATCTTCTGAGTTGGAGGCTACAAGTTGTAGCGAATTTTAAATTAAAATACGATCGACTTACAATTCATAATGTCTT